>CAJVQA010001999.1:0-23338 GCA_910591915.1 Cetraspora pellucida
GTTTAGCCCTGACTGCAAGTGTTGGTTTTAGCCATAGCATTTATATAGAAAATTACTTTTTGTACATAGCAGCTTCACGTAGAACTAATTTTTAAATTACCAATAAAGATATGAGCAAGGCCTCATCTTAATACCAAAAAAAAAAATATATATATATCTAACAATGTCAAACCCAATATACAGGGCAGACTATGGTACCTTGTACAGTTGTAAGAGCTGAACATATAGTAATTGACTTTGTAGAAGACAATTTTAAAAGATCATTTACAACATCTTTAATCCCTTATGATCTTTATATATAGTTTAACAAATTCCTTCTTTATTACAATTTATCACTTCTCTTCTATAGTCAAACTATTCAAACTTTAATACAATATATTGATAAATATAACAACAACAAAACAGTATCTAGTATTACATTTTCCATTAATTCATCT
This sequence comes from Cetraspora pellucida, assembly GCA_910591915.1. Taxonomy (NCBI): domain Eukaryota; kingdom Fungi; phylum Glomeromycota; class Glomeromycetes; order Diversisporales; family Gigasporaceae; genus Cetraspora; species Cetraspora pellucida. Next base: position 438 of record CAJVQA010001999.1, read on the forward strand.
TACAATGAAACCTATATATATCTTCCTAATAACAATCTTTTATCAGATCATATTGTTATTACTTCATATCTTCTTCTTATATTCTTTAATCTTCTTTTTAAATCTAACTTCTTTAATTCTACTTCTATTTCATCTAATTTATTTTTTGACAACCATTCTTCAATCTTTAATTGTAATTTTTGTCATCATCATTAAATTCAACTCTATATTACTACACAAAATGTCAGAAGCTTTAATGAATCTACTAAGAAAAAAGCATGGCAAAATTATGTCTCAATCATAATATATCTATTGTAAGCATCATAAAAACAAAAATCTCTAACAAATCTAATCTCTTTTTCTGTAATAATAACTTATTTACTTATTACTAATCTAACTCTTTTATCTTTATGGAAAGCACTACTATTATAATTTACAACCATCTTAAACCTCATATTCACAGTGTTCATACTCATCTTGGAGATGTTATATTACTTGATATTTTCTTTCGAAGTAATATTAAGCTTCACATTATTTTAGTATACCTGTCATCAACTAATATTTCTATTCACAACCAAATCCAAAATAAAGTAATTAACTGGATTCAACAAGTCTCTCAACTTCAAATTCATTCTATTATTCTTAGTGACTTCAATATAGATGACAATACTATAGTTCCTCTTCTAAATATAAACTTATTAACTTTTTTAAAAATTCTAATATGTATTATATTGAAGCTTACTTTAATAACAAACACTTTACTTAGTTTAACAATACTAGCAGTAGTCATATTGATTACATCTAAACTGACTAATTCAATATACAATTCCTTTTATCTTATTGTCTTGATAATAGTCAAACTTTCACTTCTAGTGATTATCTAATTCTTTTTTTTACCTGGACATTTCCACATGCTTATAGCAAACTCTTACATAAACATACTAGCATTAGCCATTGTATTTTTAACTACAAAGCCATGTTTACAGAGGACTGAAAATTCTTTGCAGATACCTTATCTTAACAACTTCTATTATACAAAACTCCTACAAATAATGAAACAGATGTGAGTATTAAAATCACTTGGCACTAAATTTAATGCTTTATTATTTACTCTGCTATTTATACTATTTCTAACAAAGTCTCTTGCAAATGCAGCTACAACCATCAATACTTACCTCATAGTACCCTACTACACCTATTTCTTAAAAAACTTGGTCATATTATTAAACTTATTAAAAAATTTACTCAACATTCCAATATCTCCTATATTAATCAAAATATCTTCCAAATTAACAAACAATCACAATGTGACTTTTAATTACTTATCTCTACTAACTCAACCTTTATTCAAACTTGGCTCCAACATGCTTATTTAATCTGGAAACAACTTTTTCATGCTCACTATCTTGAAAACTTCCTCTTACTTCAACAATAAATTAATCAAGCTACTGACAAAAGATGTGTTAACCTTACAACACATCCTATTCAGATTATAAACAGCATTCTCAATCATTACCATCAACCTATTTATTTTACTAATATAAAACTTTCTCAAGAGCTTATTACTGACCTACTTATCTTTAAATAACATATTTGATTTTACTTTCAAAACTAGACTGTATATAAATCTATTAATCAAACTCTCATTAATAATTTTTGGCAACAATACTACTTTCCATTCTTTCACATTAATCCAACTTGGTGTTACTCTCTTAATTCCTCTATTACTAATGATGAACTTCTAAAAACTTTCTCTCAACTACCTAAGAACAAAGTCTGTAGTCTTACAGGCATTAGTTATGAAATGCTTAAACATATTAGCTTACAATATATTTCTGCTATTATTGCTCTTTTTAACTACTGTCTTTTTGAAAAAAAAATTCTCAAGCAATAGAAACATAGTTGCATTTATTCTATCCTTAAACAAAATACCTTTGATGATAACCTTAACCTTACCTGACCTATTAGTCTTGTTGAACATATTCACAAGCTCTATATTAAAATTCTTACCAATTGACTTAGCTTTGTATTTTCAACCTATTCTATCTTCTCATCTTCTAATTATATTGCTTTTTTCAACAACAGTATCTCAATTTCTATCCATATTCTTAACAAACTTATTGAAGATGCTTTTTGCAATTATAAGGACATTTGGCTACTCTCACAAGATATAAGTAAAGCCTATAACTCTGTCAACTTTATTATTTTTAAATATGTTTCTTTTGTCTTTCATTTCTTTTATCTACTATTAACATTCTCTTTGACCTTCTTACTGATTATCACAATCAGGTTATAACTAATCTTGATTTAACTTCATCTTATCTAGTTCACAATGGTATTAACCAAAATGAATCTATTACTCCTTTGTTATGGCATATTTACTATGATTTACTTATCTCCTATATATACTCAAACACTCTTGGTTACAAATTACAATCCTCTTAAACTACTAACCTCAAACTTTAAACATCCAACTTATTACAAAAATAATACTCTATCTTGGCTTATAAGGATAATACTCTTTGGATTGCTTCATCATAATCTGAACTATCATATATATTATCTATAACTGAATTCTTTTATACTGTGACCAATATTCAAGTCAACCCTTCAAATCCATTCTGGTTACTAACAATTCTCCATCTTATTATACACCTATCTCTTATAATAACTATCTTTTTCATCTTTATTCTTCTAAAATACTTTTCAAATTTTTAGATTGCTGATTCACTTTGAACAACAAGCAATTTAAATAAACAAAATTACTTATCTCTGAATCTTCTCAACTAATTCAAATCACTAAAACCAAAAGCATTACTGACTTACATTCTTGCTATATTATTAACATAGTGATTATTCTTACTCTTGAATACTGACTTCAAAATATTGTAATCAATCAATTAACTTACAACAAAATTTTAATTCAGTATATTGTCTTATCATATTTAAAGCCAAACTTTGTTATACAATATCTTCTAGAACCCTTTTTATCTACAAATTTATAATATCAAACACATTTGAAACATTCAACTGCAACATTATATTCTTAATCTTCTTAAACAATTCTGACCTATTAAACACATCTATTTGTATTTGAATTCAATAATTACAAAACAAACTTTGGTCTCCAATCAGCATTTTCTCTCATCCCAATCCAATTATTGATAGTTCTAATCAGCTAACTACAAACTTTAAAATTATATAGCTTATTAAATATATTGGTTAGATATTCTTAATTAATCCAACTTATAATATTTCTTATACTTTATATAATGAAACTATTTTTTTTAAATCTCTTCTCTTCTCCTATTTTAAATATTCTGTTTTTAAAAAACAACTTAGACATCACAAACTCCTTTTTTTGACCAACTTACCACCTATGATAATTTATATTTATTATATTTGCATTATATTTCTTTCAGACTAAACAAACTTTCTAAAAGTGTTATATCTCAATGGTTTACTACTTTTAAGAATATTACTACAAGTTATTCCTACCAACATTCATTATATGATCATTTTAACCTACCTCAATCAAACTCTTTTGTTATACTACTGATTACTTTAATTCTAATACCAAACCCTAATTATTTACTGTTCTCAACAATCAAATTATTGTTGGCAAGGCCAGAAGGCACAATAGCCCTAAAGGTCTTACTCTTATTACTTATTGGCAGTATTTATTTCAGTTTCAATTTTCTAATCTTTATTTTACCTCTCCCTCTAATACTATTATATGTTCTAACTGCTGCCTTAATTCTAATACAATCACTAACAAATGTAACATCTTTATTTCTACAAATTTGGCTACTAAATTACTTTGTCATATTAATCCTAACAAAACTCTTAACCTACATGCCAACTTCCTTGATATTGCATACTCTGTAGCTATTCAACATCTTTTACATATTTCACCTCCTTCTTTATTAACAATCAATCCACAATAATTACCTTACATCTTCCAATCAGATCAACTTATTGACAGCCTACAGTCTATTGCTAATTCTAATTATAACCTAACTACTATCTCATTTTATACTAATAGTTCTGTTATTGAGCTTGGTACTTCTCAATACTCTATAGACATAGGCAGGGTCCAAGTTGATAACTCTATAACTAATTACTTATTTTAAATATAAGTTAAATTTTCATCATGCTTTTTTAAAACTAAAATTTTTGCTATTCTTTTAGTAATTATTATTGTTTCTAGAAACTGTTCTGTTCATATCTTTACTAACTCATAATTTGTAATATCCAAATTCCACAGTATCTGTTCATTAGCTTCTAAACCTTTTTATACTTATACTCCATACTTCTCTATTTGGTAAACTCTTATTAACTTTATTAACTTATATAATATTCAGTTCACTTTTCATCAAGTTATGTACATAAAGATGACCTATTTAAAATCTTACTAACCAGCTTGCTCATAGTTATCAAATACTACTTTTCTTAACATTTTTAAATAACAATCCTTATAACTCTGCATATATTTTATTTATAACCAATTTTCTATTGAGATTCCTATTCGACACTCTATCTACATTATCTGTTAAGCTTATATTATAACATTTTGGACATTCCAACATCATTTTTAATAATAGTCTACTATTGCATCTAATATTAACTGAGAAGCCACTTGGCTTTACATTAATAACAATCAAAAAGTTTTTAACTTTGCCCATAGCTTTCATTTTTCTATTTTAAAAACCTTTCATATTGAAATTTTCTTGGATAAACTATCTGTTCCTATACTCTTTACAAATATAGCTCTTCTTAGTCTTTTCTTTGCCATCAATACAATCAAACTAGTTCTTCATTACACTGAACTTTTTGTTCTTCTAGTCAAATAATCTATTATTTAATCTCTAATTCTCTTAACTGCATCTTAAATACTACTGCTCTCAACATGTCTGCTAATTTTGTTTCTAATTTACATTAAGAAATTCTTACACTTAACAGTTTTAAACTGCATAACTTTTCCTATATACCATCTCTTATTCTACTTAATCTGGCTTAGTCTCTATTGACCTTATTTCTACTATTTAAAATACTTCTATTTCTTATTATATAATTACCTTTCTTTTTATTAAATTTCTTTTTCATTTAAACTAACAAATATATAAACAAATATGGATTTTATATTGTATTTTACATTCAACACAGTTTTCAATTATATTTTCTACAAACTCAACTCATATTTCTTTTTTTTAGTCTACTATTATCTCCTATCTTAATACTACAAATTAGTACTAAAATTGATCTTTGGACTATCCAATGGATTAAATACTATACTTCTTTCTCATATATTATTACTAATACTCAAATATATATGAGTCTTGGCCACTCTTGTAAGTTTAGGACACAGATTATATGTCTGAGTCTTTATTTTTCATATGTAATTTAAAAGCAAGCTTTTCTCTATAAAACTTAAATTGAATTTTAATAAAATTAAAGACATGGCCTTATCATTAATATTAAAAATATATATATATATATATCTAACAAAAGGCCTTTTTTTATTGTCTTAAAAGCTAGCTTGGTATAACTTCTGAATTTGGATAATTTCCAAACTAATGTAATAAACTATCTCTAGGCACTTTTGAAATAGTCAGAAGATATCAAACCAAAATTTAAATATAACTATATACAAAAATGTATATTAAATACTAATAAAGGTAATTAGTAAGGTTGCCAAAGTTAAATATATATATATATATTTAACAGAAAATATATTGTTAAATACTTATTCTATACTTTTTCTTTTAAAGCAACAACTTTTCACAAGGACCTTAAACAAATTGGCAATATTATACATAATGTTAAAAATTCATTTAAACATTACAAATCAATTACTAACACAATTACTATCCAAAATTTATAACATAAACCAAAAACATAAACTTGATATACCAGATTCTTCTCTAAATATTCAATCTTTACCACAATAGATCTTCTAAACTAATAATTATAGATGACTATATATTATACTAGAAGTCTAAAAACTCTTAACATCTTTATTAACATATTAATAAAGTAGTTAACAATAAATGTGAATAACTACTAACCCAACCAACTAAAATAATTAATAGCATTCTCAACTAACATACTAATCCAGTATTTTTACACAATATCAGAACAGAAAATGAAATTATAATTAACTTTTCAACTATATTTTTATATATATAACAACACTTCTACTCATAGACTAAACATTACTTTTATTAAACAAAGATATTTAATTAACACTGGGCTGATAAGTACAAACCTAAAGCTTCAATAATATGAATTAGTATGCTTTACTTTTAAACCAATTATCACAAAAAAAATTCTAAATACTATCAAACAATTATCTAATAACAAAGCATGTGAACTTCTTGGCATAAGCTATGAAATGTTAAAACATTGTAAACTACACATAATACAAGCAATTACACATCTACTTAACAAATATCTTAATACAAAAAATATCTCTAAATAATAAAAAAACAGTAGAATCTATCTAATCTCAAAAAGGCAAATTTTGATAACAATCTTAACAACACATGTCCTATTAGTTTAATAGAACACACAAAAAAACTATATACAAAAGTATGAACCAACAGGCTCTTAGCCATTCTATCCAAATACCCAATACTCAACCCTTACAATTATGTTACATTGCCTGGTAACAGCACCAACACTCCAGTGCATATAAGATAAAATACATACTTTGATAGACATCAAAAAAGCAAATTTTGATGACAATCTTAACAACACCTGTCCTATTAGTTTAATAGACACACAAAAAACTATATACAAAAGTATGAACCAACAGACTCTTAGCCATTCTATCCAAATACCCAATACTCAACCCTTACAATTATGTTACATTGCCTGGTAACAGCACCAACACTCCAATGCATATAAGATAAAATACATACTTTAATAGACATCAAAAGCTAGCAAATTACGTATTTTTTTTGCAACTTTTAAGGTTTTATTGAGGAAAAATAACTAATAAATTTGATGCCTTTGGACGGTTTGTACCATATTGCTTACGACATCACGAAAAGGTTGCAACAGCTACTATTGGATTTTGAAGATGATTAAAATAAAATAGATTAATTCTGCATCTGTGTAGAGAGATCTTTATTTAATTCTCTACAATGGCTTAAGTTATTAATGATATGTATGCTTTCTGTTATGATTATAAAATAATTATATAATTATTTAGATGAATTCTTTTTTAAAATATGTATGTCTTTAATCATCCCACAAGAAAATCTAATGTTAGAAGAAAAAATAAAATAAGAATAACAAAATCCATCGTTTTAAAACGTTAAAAGAAAAAAAAAAGCAATCTCATATACTCTCGATAATATTTATTCCATCAATTCTGGCATTTGTGTTGTCAAATGCTCCTAAATAAAGGATTAATTTAAGACTCAGAAAACTAATATTATATAGAATTCAGATGCGAATTTTTAATACCTAAATCATTATCATTTTCAAGAAATGTTAATTTTAATTTAATACGTATAAGCAATAATAATAAAAAAATAATAATAACATACACTCACGATTGATTAATCATTGAAAAATTTGTAAAATTAAATTTTCTACTTCGATAATGTGCTTCAGAATGATTTTTAATGGAACAAGGTTGTGACATCGTTTGTAACATATCCTTTCTGATTTTATCTGCAGCTTTGAATTCAAAATAATACTCTGTTGGACTTTCCTGTAATAGATCTAAATACCATGATTTAATAATGAAAAATAATTCATTAGCTGTTGGTCTATTATTTGGATTCGAATCCCAACATTTTTTAATCAAAACAGCAAGTGATTCTGGTGTTTCTTTCTCAATTAGCGGTCGTTCTCCAAGACATATTTCCATGGCAAGGTTGTCATTGTGAGGACGTTTGTTGAATGGCGGTTGGTGTTCACATATTTCCCACATTATCGAACCAAAGCTATAAATATCAACCTCTTTTGTATATATGCCAGTCTTCAAGAGTTCAGGTGCCATAAATGGCATAATTCCATATATCTCTTTTTCGTCGGATTGAATCAATTTGTCTACAGGACGACAAAGACCAACATCACCCATCAAGGGAATGTCATTATGAATAAGAATATTACTGCTGTGTAAATTTCGATGAAGTAAACCTTCTTCATGCAATATTTTTAATCCTTCTGCAATATATTGCAACATAAATAATTTTTTTTCCCAAGTTAATGTAGAATAATTTATTTCCAAATAATTTCGAAGATTTCCACCTTCTGCATATTGCATTACAATTGCATAATTTTGTGTAGCAGGATTTTTTGAAATTCCAAGGTATCTTATTAGATGAAACATCAAGCTTTTAGGAATGATAGGTTCATATTGAATTTGTGGAATAATCTTATATAAAAAAAAAACACGGGCTTCCGTCAATAGAAATCAGGAAAATTGATATTTTAAAAAAAATCAATACCTTAAATTTCACAGCTCATATCTATGAATTTTGAAGATAATTTAATTATTCAATAAGCTTAGATCCCAAGCTGTCTTTTGAATGTTAAATAATTAAACTAGCTTCTAAATTCATCAAGATATGTGCTATGAAAGTTAAGGTATTGATTTTTTTAAAAATGCATATACACATGAATATCAGAAAAAAATTAAATAATGTCATCGATCTAAAGAGATTCATACCTCTGTAAAAAAATCTACTGTTATTTTTCTAGAATTATCCAATATCTTTACGGCAACTCTTGTTTTACCATGTCTTTCCCATCGATTTTGTAAATAATTCCAACCTATTATCTGATCAATTTGTCCATCTACCCATGTAGCCCTTTGAACAACACCAAAACCACCTTTTCCAAGAACTTCAAATTTTATTAATTGATCATATGGAATCCATTCAAAAACTCGATCCCTTGATGTAGCGTGAATTGAGAATTTCGAACAAATTCGTCTATCTCGCGATTTCCACTTGACCAATTCATAAAACACTGCCAAAAATGTTGTGAATTACAACTTTGACACCAGTTAAAACCTGTATTTTTTTTGCCGCAATCAAAACATTCACCATAATCTTCTATTTCGTTACTAAATCTAGAAAAATCATTAAAAACGGTTATCAAAGAGCCAGTACGTGCTTTCGTGGTCAAACTTTCTTTTCGAGAATGTGATAACGTTATAGACATGATTATTACAATTTAATTTGTTAGTGCGTAGCACATATCGTTAAATATAACAAGCATTTTCACGAGGTAGAAGATCTGTATATCGATTACAAAATTAATTACTGGTATTCTTATGATGATCATTCGGTTCCGGGGTTGACTTTCCGAAGTCGTAATACCGACAATCCCATTTTACTAACAGGACAGAAATTTCACCGAAAATCATTTCACTGAAAATTAATTCACTGACAAGTTTTTTTAAAAAATCGTACTAATCTCAACTCTAATTCTAACCGAAATTACTTTGTCGGTGAAATAAACTATTGGTAAAATAAGTTGTCAGAAATGGGGTTTGTCAGGAAAAAGGGATATTGGAGTCGGAGAAATAGTATTTGGTGAGATGGGCTTCAAGAAAGTGAGCAACAGCGGATCATTCCTACTTTTCTTTCTTACGGCAAATATTGAAAATCTCGACCAGTTGCAAATTTTTTTTTATTTTTGACGTGTTATTTTCATGTTTTATACGTACTTACATACGCACATACGCATGCACGGGCCTTTATACACGCTTCTAGTTTAGAGCTAAACAATTAATAGTTATTCGATGCAAAACAGCCAATAGATACTGCTGAATTATTGTTATTTATAAATATCATTGTAAATTACGTACGTACAAAAATTTAATGCTGACAATATACTAGATAGGCTATTGCAGAAGCAAATCTACATCTGTCAAATTTTATCCCGTGAATATTGCATTCATGCATGTCTTTTCAAGTGTGAATGTGCCCAAAATAGTAACTTGTTATATAATTCATTAACGTTAAAGTCGCAATTAATTCATTCAAAATGCACATTTTCCATGGAGGCATTGTTCTATGAAACATGCGCTGGCATTCTATACAAACCTAAAGTTCTTATATTAGACATAAGGATTCTATTCGAAATAATGGTTTTTGCAAATTACTTTATTATAAGACTAAACTTTTCTTTATAATAATTTCGGTTTGCTAATATTATTAGAAGGCTAATTTTCGCGAGGAAACTTTTTGTCAATAATTCTTATAATTGATTCAATTTTTTAAATTTATTTTTTTTAATTTATTCAAATTCATGAATTTTATATATGATTTCAATTAGCTTCATATTTATTCCAGTATTTACATCTTATAAATTGTTAGAATAAAGCTAAAATTATTAATTAGAAGGGCTATTTCTTTTTCTACATAAGCTTTTTTTAAAATATATATATTGTAAGTGAGAAGGAAATTTGGAAATCCATTTAAATTCTGTTTAAAAAGTCGCCACTTGGGTCATCTGAGCCATTTAAAATCTGACCTCTCAATTTACATTCCCAATGACCTTATCATTTATGGTCGTTCGCTTTCTCCTATTCCAAAAACTTTCTAATAGAATAAATAGAGTACGATTTTTCACAGGTCATTCGTGAGTTGGTCTTCAGATGGCTCACAGTACTTAGACATCAAAAACTTCATCCTGTTAATCGACTTTAGTGATGGTAAAAAGAAAAGATTTTAATGAGTTAAATCAGGTGATGCTTATGTTTTAATGTAAATGGCACCATCTAATTTAAATCGATGAAAATTTTTTTTGCCATCTCTAACTGACCTACCTGCGGATGATACCCACCCGGTCACTATTCTTATGCTTACAATAAATTTATTAAATTTAATTTGTTTACAGTATTCTCAAATTATATTTTGTAGTACGAGCTTTATAGTGTACTACTCAAATTTCATATATTTTAATCCGTTAAACATCAATTAGAAATTGAGTTTATATTCAGCATCTTATGATTCATCGTACATACTATAAGTGTATGACTGGTGGCTGTTTGTTGACCTAATAAAAACTTTTATAAATATAAAATTGTATGTATAAAGACAAAGTATTATATAAAGAATCTGTCCCTACTTAAATGATTATAGAACAGGATAAATAGATAAATCATGGGGTGGATCATTTTGTAATGGCGGTTTTATTTGACGTTAAAGTAAATGGAAAAGAATAGCGATAGGGCAAATGATTATAACAAAAATGAATAGTTATTGCTGCAACATACATTTATAGCTACTAAAGCTTGCTTGGCACGTTTATGCAAAGGGTGCAAAAAACAACAATCCTTGTGCTGAGAACCAATGAAATTATGTACGTACTTACAGCGCCAGCTTACAATCTAGAAAATGCCATTCGTGTAACTACTAACATATTATTCGTGTATCCATGTCCTGTTGGCAATATAAATTTGGGTGACAAAAGCGAGGCAATAAATGGTTAGCTTGGCATAAATTGTAATACAAGCAGATTAAATTATCAATTCCACAACCAGCTCGCGCATATATACTGCAATATATTGTTTTTTTCTTTCTTTCGCTAATTATTCCATCATTCTCACGATGAATTATTGTTTAAGAACATAATTTGAGTTCAACTAATAATTCAATAACCCACTAATTTCTTTAGAAAATGCGCATTTTCCTTACTTTTCACATACTTTTCCTAATATCCGTCTTAATAATCACATCAAATGCTAAGCATAATTCTACAACAATCGATCATCTTAATATAAGCAGAGCTCTTATAAGTCAGGATGAAGAGATTGAAATTTATACATACGATATAAATACTTTTGTTGTCATTGGTAATCCTCCCGTTCCATACAATAAACGTCATAAATCCAAACGTCATTATAACATATACAAACGTCGTCATCCCATAATTTACAGTAAACGTCAATATTACGGCGATTCGGAAAATTCCACAATGTCTTTAGCATCAATCTTGAAAAATGGAAATTGGTATTTCACAGTAATAACCTTAGGTATTTTAATTAGTTCTTTCTTATAATTCGAGTACAAAAATGGAAAATGGGGGTATAGCACATAATATAAAGGGAACAAATTTTGGAATATTTTAAGTTCGAGAATTGGTGCCTTTTTTCAAGACATGTTAAAAATTTTAAGTCTTTGATGTTCTTAACATGTTTTATTATAAATATATTTTTTCCAGCCGGAATTGAAATTTATTTATCGGATTAAATTAATATAGTTCCTGAATCATTGATATCGATACATTGATATAATGGAATTTCTAAAGTAATTTCATTACTCATTGAAATTAAGGAATAGAAATTAAGTTCTAATTAGCAAAATCGATTTTAAATATGCACTAAAGTAAATTGCTGAGTTAGCATATCAATTTCTTCCGAGACATAGGTTATTAAGAATCCTATATTTTGATAGGTTCTAAATATTTCTACAAAACCATTATCGCACAGTTGAAAAAATAACACTCATTCAGATAAAACACTGTCGTTTATAATATAATTTACATGTTTAATCTAACTTCATTCTTTTAATTTTTGTTCAATATGTCCCATATGACATCAAAATACGAACGCGTAATACTCCGTATAGGTTGATCTGAAAAATTGGAAATTGATCCGGTTATAATAAATTTATCATTATTATTGCTCGATTATTCACAATTTATTTATACATAAATTATAAATTGTATATTGGAAATAAACATATGGGAATATGGTTCGCTTCACTATAGCATGGCATTTGCCAGCATTTTCTTAACATTAAACTTAATATATAAGCCTAAACCTGCTCCTTTAAACATCAAGTTAAACCCATAAATCGATTATCAGTGTTATTCTTCATGCCTATTTGCCAGCATATTATTGCTCATATAGCGAATAAAGAGTATTGTTAGATATATGCATTTATATTTGATGCTTATTGACAAAACTATATTACTCACCACTTTTTCTATTTTCTCTTGCATTTCTATTTTTTTCTTTTCTTACATATATAAAATATATACATATTCACATATAACTCCAAATATATACTACTAATTAGTCATGGAGTTTGCTATATCAAGTGGTTATTGAGCTGCAAATACAGTCTTGAGTCACAATTTATTTACTTTTAAACAACTAATGGTCACAGAGCTGTTGCTACAGTCTGTGAGCCATCACTTACTATAATAGTTACAGAGTTGATATTACAGTTTGTGAGTCACATTTATTACGATGGTCACAAACTGCTACTAACATCTGTGAGCTATAGCTTTTACAACAATCACAGAACTATTTCTATAATATTTGATCTAAATTTATTATAATAATCACAAAACAAGTTTCTTAATTGAAGCTTTCAGCTCAACATTTATATCAATGGGTGGTGAGAGTAGGATGAGACAGCTAGCCTATCAATAAGGTGAGCAATAGTAAAACCAAAGAGGAAGATCAATATTAACAGATAATGTTCTTTTAAATCCTAATTTTTCCTTTACAGAAATTTTTATACAAATTCAATCTTTCAAAAAATTCTATTATATCATAAAAGTTTACATGACCTTTCTAATATATACATACTTGGTCACATGTTGTAATGAAATCTTGCAATAATGCTGGTCTTGTTACTTCATTGACAAGCTAGTCATTATTATTGCTTGATTATTTACAATTTATTTATGCATATATTATAAATTGTATATTAGAAATAAACATATAGGAACAAGAAGTGGATCAGAATAATGGCTCAAATTTTCTAGTATTATTATTATTTATTATCTTTTTATTTATTTAATTTTTTTTTTAAAAAAAAAAATCTTATTCTTTTTAACATCTTCATTTGTACTGTACCTATTGATCATAAGTACAACATAACTGCCTTACTGTTCTAACTTCTAATTGCACAGATCTGAGTTAATGATTAGTCTACCTCCATTGCTGCTATAGTTCCACCATTTCTAATACTGTATGCTATATATCACCCCAATAACTGTGCATTCTCAGTCACTCTTTTTACAATAGTTTTAATAGCTTCAACAGTCATTTTCTTCTTTTTGTTTAAAAAAAATAGTGACCAATTTTTGTGGGTTTTCAGTCTGATTAATAAATATTTTTAAGTAGTCTAATTAGACAACAAAGACTATTAGAAGTTTCAATAAGAATAAATTTTCTATTTGAAAATGAGTCTGTTTTTGAATTATATATTTGTATTTAACATAAATTTTTATCAAATTTTATATTCTTCAATTTCAAATTATATAATTTTACTTGTCTGTACATCATTTTTAATCTTAATGCAATTAATGTTGCATCATATATCTATATATTTTTGTCTCAAATTGTGGTTTATTAGTTACAAATTTTCTTGAACACAAATATAGGCAATGGATTATATGACCATTCAGGCTTTCTATCTTTCTTAATTTCTTTATTAGTGTTTTATAAACCTTCTTTATATTATATAATTTTGATAAATCAGGTAATGATCTTTCTAAGTGCTCTTTTAATACAGTTACCAGTATAGTTATACAACTTAATACAGTATCGGTTAAATTTAACCAAATTAAACATAATAAGAAAATTTTCTGAAAAAGATTAATCATATTGGCCTATAATTTAACAAAATTCTATATAAGTTTTCTATGTTCTATCTAGTCTTTTGTTTCAGTTTTCTGAACATGCTTTTCTTACTAAAATTTTTGTTTTATCTAACAAACTTCTAATTAATTTATTCTTATTGTTACTTTTTGTTTCACTATAGTTTCACCTCTTTTGACAATCCCATTTCAAATGCTATCAGTAATAGTAGAATTTCTATATAGTCAGTTTGATATTATAAGAACATTAGCTACCACTTTGCTAACATCCATTTTTGGTATAATTACTGTTGCTGATATTTTTTTTTCTATTATATACTGAAATATATAATGAATTAAACCTAAAAAGGCTATATATAATTGTTTTTGCCTTCTTAGTTTTGTGTAAAACAATTTGCTGCCTTAGTTTCTAAACAATAAAGATGACTGTTGAACCTTGCAAGCTTTGTATTGTGATAATTTGGCATTCTGTCTATAGTATGAGAATTCTATTTTATTTTCAAATTTATAAACATCTTTTATGCCAATTTTCAATCAGATAGGTCTAACATTTAAGTTAACTTGTCAACTGGGTTCATTTTTGATAGAACCTAGAAGGTCTCATTTAACCAAATATCATGCTTGTTTAGCAAATTCCAAAACTCTCTTAATAAGGCTTTTTGCTATGATAACTTTTTTTCTTTTATTACTGTAACTAGAATTATATGATTGTCTATATGTATATTAATCTATGATTAACTTAATAGTTTTGAAAAGAATTTTATTTTCAATATTATAGCTTTTGCTTTAAGTTTTACTATCTCTCTGTATAAATGTTATTTTTTTTAATTTTCAAATACTTGGTTCTTTTCAAATATTATTGTTTAACCTATTTTTAAAGCATTGATATTAGAAATGTTATTCTACTTGTCTGAACTTGATTCAACCCTGTTTGAAACCTAAAGCAATTAAACTTGAGTTTTTATAGTCATGTAATTTTTACTATATTGTTTAAGCTTCTTCTGCTTAAATTGAGTTGTGAATTAATTAGATTAGTAAAATACTTGATTAGTAATTGACTTTAGACTTTTAATTAATATTGTCATTGATAAAAAATACTCTTTTTTAATTGGTTAATTATTATAGTGTTATATTAATATGACAAAGATAGACTCTTTAATTAAAAGTATTATGCTGATATTAGCTTTTTTTTAATCAATTACTACAGCATTAAAAGATAAATAAGTAATTTTTTTTTGTTTACATATATTTTACTTATTTATCTAACTTTGTAAAATGGATGAAGAAAATGTATTTGAATAATTTATAAATCCAATTGAACATTCCTCTTCAAGCTTTTAAAATATATTTGAATCTGAAACCATTTCAGAAATAACAAACCATCCTTCAAAATGATTGAAAAAAGATCCTTTCTGAAATAAACTTGTTGAAACCAGTAATAAATAGCATTACAAAACATCTTACTTAATGAATACTGGCCTTTTTACTATTAAATCATATTTTAGACATAATTATGCAGATTGATATAAAGAACTTATATTAATTATTAGAGCCAACATTAAGCTTTATAGTGTTGATAAAATGTTTAAAATTAACCAATATCTCTTAAAATGAATTATCACAGACCAGCAAGCTTTTTATTTTGTTAAAAACAAAGAATTTCAACAATTTATTAATCAATTAACTCAATAGTATTATTTCTATCTAGGTAATTTGTTTCATAAAATATTTTAATCATGTTTTATAATAAACAAAGTGAACTTCATAATTTTTTTAATTCAAATCAACAAAAATTTTCAATTATGATAAATGTTTGGACCTCATGTACTAATCTTGGGTTTCTTGCTCTTATATTTCATTGGATTGATAAAAATTGAGTTATGAAAAGAATTTTATTGAATATGATACTTCTTTATAAATGATATACAGGTAATTACATAATAGAAAAAATCCTAGATACTATTTTATTTTATAATATTTGTTTTTGTATTATATCTGCAACTATGAACAATATATCTAGCATGAATGTATTTGGATATATGTTTTGCAAAAAACTTTGATATAATAATAGTAATAAGGAATTTTATCATGTGTGTTGTGTAGCTCATGTGTTAAATCTTGCAGTAGTAGAAAAGATGAAAGTTGTTGTCAATTTAGTTACAAAGTTATGAAGCTTTGTAAATTATATATGCAAATCTTAACCTTTATTTGAGGATTTTAAAAGAATCTTTCAAATAAATAGACAATCTTTTCTTGTACTCAACTTGGACATATTGATGCAATGGAACAGTACTTATATAATAATTGAAATGATATTCTGAATTTATCAAATGGTCAATGATCTTGATGAGGATAACTCTACTTTAAAAACTCAGTATTTTGATAAAGCTAAATAGAATGAAATTGAAGTTAATATTTTAATTTTATATATTTTATTAAAAATTTATAAATAATTTACTTATCTTTAGATTGTTATTACACTACTTGAACCTATGGCAAAAGCAACTACTATTTTATCATTATTAATTTATCCAACAATAGGAGATTTGCATTGCATAGTAAATTTCAATAAAAAATTAAATTGTACAATGAATGCATAAAAAACTTGATGATTATTAGAATATTCTTCGAATTTGTTGTTATATATTAGTTGTATTAGACCCAAATATAAAATTATCTTCATTTGATAGTGAGATAACAATAACTGTACACAAACTTCTATATAGTACTTATACTCAATATAAAGAATTTGACATATCTATTACCAAAGACAATATAGACTTTTTAAGAAATTATTTTAGAAAACATCAAAATAAAAAATTAAATAATACTTTCAATGTTCTAGAAGAATATCTTATAGCTATTAAAGAAAATTGTAATTTATTAGACTTTTGGAAAACACAATTAGCTAACATATGCTATTTTGGACTTGCACAAATAGCATATGATTATTTGGTTGTGCAAGCCTCCTCTGTATCTAGCAAAGAAATGTTTTTCAAAGTCAAAAATACAATTAATCTAATCCATAATCAACTATCTAAAGAAAATGCATTTGCAAGTCTCTGTTTAAAGACATAGTATGAATTAGGCATCATCGATTGTATAGAATAGTATTAAATTAAGTACTATTACACAGGTCAATAAATAAATAATACATAGCTATAATAAATATTGTATATGCATAATATGTATATTTTATAAAATATTTGTTTCAATAAATAGCAGGCTTTATTAAATTGTTTAAGCAAACACAATTATTAATATTAATATATTTGTATAAACTGAGTCCAATAACCAGTTTTACATATATGCTTTGAACAATATTCAATTAAGTTTTTGAATACAAACTAACTAGTTGGAATAGGATAACATTCCTAATTAACATAGTGTACTTTTATTTTTGATGGCTTTTAAGCTAGTTTTTTATTTTTTAATACTATATTTTGAGCTAACTATTCTGCATCCTTCTAGGCTTGATTTGTTAATTTTATATGTATATCCTAGTTCTAATATTTTTTGTTTATTACATTTATTAGAAAATAGAATTCTAGGCAATGCACTTTTGTGTAAGTAAAAGCTTTACTCAAGGATTGTATTTTTCTTGCTACTATTGCCAGCCAATAAAAAGAAATTAATTCTGTCTTGATATATTCCAAAAGTAACTTTTGTATTTTTACAATTTTTTTTGAGAAACAATTACTATTGCTTCATATGCATTTATAATTAGACCATAAAATCTTAATTGCTGTATTAGTTTTTATTATCTCTTGCATTTTTCTCTTACAAAACTACAATTTACTAAATATGTTTTTATTATCATATCTCTTATTTGCTTTAATGTTTTATTGCAAGAATGTGCTATTCAAATATCATTGACATAGTTTTTATAGAAAATTCCTAAAGACCTTTAGTGGCCTATAATTGCTCTTATAATTTTTGAGAAAATCCAAACTACTTGTAAAAGTCCAAAGGATTATATCCTGTAATAATACCAATTGTTTAAAACTTTGAATCTCAAAAAATGTTGTACATATTTTGTCATTATAACATAATAGTAGTCCTCTTTTAGATTTATTATAATTATATACCAATTCTTTCCAATTGTGAATAAGAAACCTTGTAGCCATTCAAAGTGAAAGTTTCTTTCATGTAGTGTAGCATTTAATTATCTTTGATTTATTACTATTCTTTACTTTTTGTGATCTTTTTTTAGTACAAGGAATGCTAGACTTGCTTCTAGTAAAAATTCTGGTTACTTTATTTAATTTTCTAACTAATAAATTGCTTTTGTTTTTTGTAAATGTTCTAATTCACTTTCGATCTACTCTGCTTGTTCTGTAGTTATTGGATATTGCTTCAGATCTGGTTTTATTGCTAATAGCATAATTTCTTTTGGCCAAAGCAGCACTCCATTCTTTAATCATTCTAAAATTACTAGTGAGAGCTTTATTTTCTGATGCCAATATGTTAGAAATAAAACTATATGAATTCTTCTCATTACTGATTGCTCTAAATTGCTTTGTTGTATATTCTATTTTACTTGTACTATTGTCTAAGTGTTGTTAATTATTTTGCTTAAACTTGAATCTTTCTGTTGATGTTTTTAAGCTAGTTGAAGAACAATTAGGCAAGATATGTCCAATTCCTTTATAGTTATAACATGTAATTGACTTTGATCTATTAGACCTATTTGCTTTTTTATTGTAAAAGGTATAATATTCATTTCTTCTTTTTCTATTTTTATTATAAAAAACTAACTTCCTTTCTTCTGACCCCAAATCTGAAGAAATAGAACCTAATTCTCCTTTATATTTTTTTTTTGCTTGTAACTTCTTATAATTATTTTTAAAAAACTTTTAACTATAGCTCCAAGTGTTTACTCTTTTTGAAGATAAAGTACTTGTTACTATTTCAATTTGATCTTTGTATTTTTGTATTATTTTATTATTTTTGCCAACTACTTATAATGCTACCTTCCATTCATTGTCATTTGTAAGATAAAAAGTAACTGCATGTGATTTAATTTTCTTTCTAATAGCAATATGCTCTTTTGGTTATATTTAGGTAGTTTTGCTATAGCTTTATCAAACCATTTCCCAACTCCATTCAAGAAGTAATATTTATATTATTTATAAAGTTTTTTCAATTTAATATATGATTATGCTTTATTTAACAAACTTTCTTGTTCAGTTTCTTTAAAATACTGGTTTTGTAATACCTTAAAATTATAATCTATTTTCTTCTCAATATTATTCAAAACAGAAAGAAATATATTAATTGCATAGCTCAGTTTTTTTTCTTATTTATTTTTCTTTCTCAGCTATATGCTAATTATTCTTCTTACTTAGATTCTTAATTTTAAGATTCTGTTAACTAGATTCTTTATTTTTAAAGTATGGTGTTTTAGATATACTTTTGACTTGTATTTCAAAATTATAGTTATTATCCAAATGTAACTCTGATTTCAAAGATTTTTTATTATTTTTAGAGACTAGATTTCTTTCTTTTTCAACTTGGTTATTATCATTACTATCATTTTGATATTTTAACAATTCTAAAAATTAGCATCTTTATCAATACTATCTAAATTAGATTGAATTTTTCTCTTTTCTTATTAAAATGTGAACTTAATCTTCTCCTAATTCATTTTTATTACTATGTATATTTAAACTGCAAAATGAACATAAATCTTTTAATCTGCTTAGTGTTATCTTTGTTTAACTAACTAGAGACATAATTTTAATGCTCAGATAATTAGTTATACTTTTATTTATTTATTTATTTTTCTTTATTAATACTTAATACTAAATGTTCATGCTAAGTATATTATGAGAAAGCTAGTCTATCAATAAGACAAGCAATAGTAAAACTAAAAAAAAAGATCAATATTAATAGATAATTTTTTTTTAAATCCCAATTTTCCCTTTATGGAAGTTTTTATACAAATTTAATCTTTCAAAGAATTTTATTATATTATAAACCTTTATATGATCTTTTTAATATATACATACTTGGTCATATGTTAAAATAAAATCTTGTAATAATGCTAGTCTTATTACTTCATTAACAAGCCAGTTATAACTAGTTCAGCTTTGGGTCACTCAGATCAACACTATAAATAAGCATTCATTCATCTTTTCGAATTATGTAACTTTTAATTCATAATCTAAAATAAATTGCATATATAAAAATTAATAAAATTTGAAAAAAAATTCAATTAATTTAGTAAATATTAATATAAAATAAATTTGTCTTTTCTTTTTGTATAAGTGTTGTATCTCAGACTAATGCTTGACTCAGATGTTAATTTTTTAAATAAAATTAACTGATCAATTTTTTTAAATTAGCTTAATTGATATCTAAGACAAGCATTAGTTTGAAGCAAACAGGAATTAAATTACCAGTCTAATAAACTTCATTGTTACACAATATAACATTTATAAGATTTCTAATTTGAAATTCAAAATACAATACTAATACAAATATTATTGTTTTGTGAAGTTTAAAAAAAGACATTTATTATGATATATTATATATATTTATTAAAGTTCAAAAAAAAATTATATTTAAAACTATTTTATAAATATAAGCAATAGCAATTATATTTATATTTGCATTTCTAAATCTAATTATAAGTTACAAAGTTATTAAGAAATCTAGAATATATTATGATTATGATCCTTCTATATGTTTGGCATTTTATTTTGCCTATTAAATTGTTTACAATCACTAACCATCTTATACAATATATTAAAATTTTTGTTAACCAAGTTAATTTACCTTTTAGTATTTTGGTCTTAAGTATTTTCATTAATAATAATATTGATATATTCTAATAAGAAATAAAGTTCTTCTTCCTTATTATTTATAAGTTTTTATTACCAGAAATTATACATTCTTAAGTATTTATAATGCTTTGTATAATTGTGATTTTGATGATCTTGAAAGATCATATAGGTTAGGTTGTATAGTCTTAAAACGTTATATAGTCTTAAATAATTATATAATCTTTAGTAATAAGGTTTTGAGAAATTATATTAGAATTTTTAGATTGGTAGTATTATCAGCTAGCAGTTTATTTAAAACAACTTAAAAATATTTTCTGATAGATTTTTAAAAGTATTATCATATTATTTATTAAATTGTAAAAATAAATAAAATCCTTGATAATAAACTTTTTTAAAAAATCTAAGAGAAATAGAACCTAATTATTAAACTAAATGTTTATATATAAAAAATCTATTAATAAAAACTAATATAAGAACATGCTTAACATTTAGTATTATTTATTTATTAAGAATTAGAATAAATTAGTATTTTACTAAGTTAGTGTTATTTAGTTTTGAAATTACATCACTAACATATTATAGTTATACTATCTTACAATTGCTATAATTAATCTATTTGCCTAAGTATAACATAATTTATTATTATATATATTAATAAATCTAAATATATATGATTATATTAATTTCCTCTGCAGATATAAAACTCTTTCTGCAAATCCATTATACAAAAATTAACTAAAAATTCATCCATCAAAAAACACTCATAACTTTTTATTTTATTAAAAAACCTATCTTGGGCTTCTAAATAAACTTGTTCAGCACATCATTTTATATATAGTTTGCAAATATTAAGTCTTTATATTTCAAACACATCGAAAAAATCGTACTGATGGCCTTTGGCCTCCAGTTGATAACTTTTAGCTATTCTGCAGTTTTTACTGCCTTAATCTGTCCTATACTCTTAATTAAAGTTGTAGTATACACTTACCTGGTCAAAACAAGCCCTAAACAAAGATTTTTGACTTAATATTGACTAAACTACAACTAAATTCAATAATTACTCTCTTGTAAAACTTTTTCTTTTACCTTTTGTCTTTACCCTGTCCCCTTTTTCCCTTACACGGCATTCGTGTAACCATACCATCACTTCTTAATCCATACCTTATTAATTTACACCAACATTTTGTAATCAACCTATTAATAGAAACTCATTCATACAATCAAATACTTCTATATTTAGTCCTTTGTAATATTACACAGTAATTTGCATTGCAAATCCTACCTGTGTTCAGTACCCGAGTCACATTAGTGACCCTATCCACTCTTATTACACTTTTGTGTCATTCCAGTGACACCCTTAAACTACAACCCCTGTATCTATTTACAACCCTTATAAATTTAATTATTTATAACTATACTCTCTCTTTAGAAAACATATCTAAGTCTATAATCTTTATCTAGCTTATTATCCTTTAACAATGCCTACTTTAAGTCAACAAGAACCAGATACAGCAGACCTTGATTATTTTTACCAAAACTTTTCTAGCA
>CAJVQA010002000.1:0-23334 GCA_910591915.1 Cetraspora pellucida
ATAAATTATTGTTTTATTTAAAAAATACTAAATACAATTTAATTTTCCAGGCAAATTTGTCTGGAATACAGTTTAAGAGATAGAGCTTTAGTTATTATTAAGTGTTTTAAAATCTGATTGGTCAAAGAGTTCAACTTTTTTAGCATTAGATATAGTAAGTATTAGAATTAATTTGGTCTTATTAATTTTAGCATTTAAGACTTTCTCATATTTGTATAAGATTTCTAAAGTTTTAGTTCAGTTTGATAAAGATCTAATACCTAAAGAGATATCATTAGTATATGCTGCGATCTTAAATTTTGCCTTGTTGAATGAGATTTCTTTAATATCTTTGTTGATTGTACTAATAAGTAGGTTAATAGCTAAGATGTAAAGTAGTGATAAAAGAGAATCACTTTGTCTAACTTCTTTTTTTACTCTAAAATGCTTTGAGATGTAGCCTGAATCAACTATATGTGCACTTTGACTAGTAAACTTTATCAAAAGCTTTTTTGCTAATCCAAGAGCAACAACCAGTGCTATTTTAATTAGTTATTTTGGTTTCTTAATATTATTAGCATATCTAGTACTACATTTGCAATAGCTTTATTGGCAATAAAGACTTGTTGTGCTGAACTAATAATTTTGTCACAAATGAGGTTAATTTAGTTTACAAGAAACTTCATAAAGATTTTGGCATCTGAGTTTACTAGTGATATAGGCCTTCAGTTATTTATATTAAAAAGATTATTTTATTTTTTGGAAATTAGTATAATGAGGCTTTTGCTTCATAAGACTGAGATTTGGCCTGTTTCTAGCACTTGATTAAACAGATTGGTGAGTGTTAATAGAATTATTTCTTTTATGTTTTTGTAGAATTTATATATTAGAGCCTTGAGAACTATCTGCATATACTCTTTTCTGAACATATGAGTTTTGAAGTAGAGTAACTCTTTTTGTTAAAAATAAGAGCAAATGATAGGACAAACCTGGCTAAAGTATTTACTAAAACAAGAACCCTTGCCTTTGTTTTAAGAAAAAGGTCTTTTACAAAAATTCAATATACAAAAAGTATAAAAATAACAAAAAAAATGCTATCAACAAGTAGCAGAAAAAAAGTAAAGAAAAACAAAGAAAATTTATCAAGCTTTCTAAGCTTGATAACTAACATAAAAGAGGCTACTAATCACAAACAAAAAGATAAACAGATACTAAAATAAATCCCTAGTGAAAACCCAACAAGCTGGAACAAACAAGTCGAACTAGAAATAGAAAAAACAAAAGCTACTTAAAACCAAAAAGTAAACAAGAATAACATGTTCAAAAATACTATAAATATAACAATAAACAATATGTCTGAGAAACAGGTAATATTAGACAAATTAAAGAAAACTAAAAATATAACAGAATAGGAGCTAGACATAACAGAAAACTCACAAAGTATCAGTTTGTCAAATGAAGTATATAAAACTAACCTCTACAATAACTTACAAAAAGACAATAACAAACAAAAAGGCTCAAAAGAGACACTAACTAAACAGTAGTCTAGCCTCTTTCCAAAGTTAAAAAAGAGACAGTCCACCTACTCCTCCTTTATATCCAGAAGCCAAATCAGATCAAAAAATGAAAAATACTCTAATGATAGATATTCAAGACATGTACAGCTTTTTTAATAAAATTATGATCTCATTATTTAAGAACCTCAAAGAGAACATTATAGTAGCAAAACAACACTTTATGAAGGAACACATATACACTTAGAAATTGTATTTGAAAACAAAGACAAATTAAAACATTATGCTATCAAGGGTATTAATATTTTTGGCAAAACCTATTTTGGCTTTATTTCTACAGATTCAAGAAAATTATTTTTTTCAGTTAAGATCAGAAATGTTCTACTAAGTAACAAAGAAGCAATATTAGATGCTATAAAAGAAGCCTTTAAGTTTGTTAGCAGAATCACATCAATCAAGCCTCTACTAATTAAAGAAACACCTTACCTTACAGACCAATGGATTATAATCTTTGAAAACTTAGATAACTCTAACTTAGAAAACAAAATACTTTGTTTTACACATGTATAAAACAATAAGGTCACAACAAAATAGAAATCAGCACCTAAGATATGCTACTTTTGCAAAAAAAAAGACTATGTTAAAAAAGAATATCAACAATTTTAGAACTCAGTAAATCTATAAATTAGCTACCAACAATACAA
Organism: Cetraspora pellucida; assembly: GCA_910591915.1. NCBI lineage: Eukaryota > Fungi > Glomeromycota > Glomeromycetes > Diversisporales > Gigasporaceae > Cetraspora > Cetraspora pellucida. Next base: position 2,198 of record CAJVQA010002000.1, read on the forward strand.
AGAGAACAAATATAACAGAAAACTCTTAAATGACTTTTAGAAGTTAAATAAGACTCTAGAAAGTATCAAAAAAAGCAATAAAAAATCTCTATTACTAGTAAACTCTAAGCAGCAAGAACAAAATAATACAAATGAAACTGATACATATATAGTCTTAAAAGAAACTGATTCTAGCTATTAGCAAAACCTTCAGCTTCCAGTTCTAGCAAAATTAGCTATGACAAATAACAGCTCAAATAAACAAATACAAGTAATAACTTAAAAAGATTCTTTACCAGATACAGAAATGCTATCAAGAGATGAACTTGTTATTTATGGCTATAAAACACTACATCTATCTGCAAGTCACATTCTCAAAGCAGCTTCTCCTTTTAACAAAAATGAAGAAACAGATGGCTTTATTACAGTTATAAATAGAAAAATCAAAAAAAGAAATAAAACATTTAAAAAAGACAAAACAAAATCATCTTCTTACAAGAAAACTTATAAAGAAGCAAGCTATTCCCAACTCAAGAGATCTAACAACCTCATATAATTTATGACTCAAAAAGCCAAACTAAAAATAGCAACACTAAATATAAAAGAACTTAACAACAAAGAAAAACAACAAAATTCACTAACTCTTTTAAAACATATAAATTAGACATAACAATGCTTTAGGAAACTAATCTTAATAATAAAAAAATACAAGAATTTCTCAAACAACAATGAATTTACAATTCAATCTGGACTAAAAAAACAGCAATTCTAGTAGAAAGCAAAAATATTAAATTTAAAAACACTCAGATAAGCCATGAAGGAAAAATAATAACAACAGACTTTGTATTTAAAGGATACTTCTTCAAAATAACAAATATTTATATACTACTATACATTAGTAACAGAATAATCTTCTTTAATGATTGAAAACCTCAAATCAAAGAAAATAATATAAACATTATAACAGAAAACTTTAATGTTAATCTTAACCTCAAAGATAACAGGATAAGTCAAGCAACAGCCTAATATAATTTAACTAAGACTCAGCTTTCCAATTTAACAAAAGAATTTATTAACATAGCAGAGATGTTAAGCACCAAAGCCTTACTAACTTTTTTTCAGAAAACACAAAATAATTACTTAATGGCTATATGTTTAAACTACATTTTTATAGACAAGAATCATAATATCTTATATTAGAAATTAGTATATACTTTGATAATTCAGATTACCTCCTAGTAAGATATATACTAAAATTCAAACAAGAGTCTAAACAGCTCTCAGTTTAGAAGTTCAATAAAGAATCTTTTAAAAATAAATTACTAAAAAAAGAGATACTAGAGGAAATTTAAGATGCTGACTTAGCAGAAAACTGGGATTTATGTAAAATCTATATACAATTAATTATCAGAGCCTTTTGAAAACCCAAAGCTTCTGAAAACAAAATAGCAAGACTAAACAAAAACATTATAAAGCTAAGTAAGAAGCTTGCAGCAAACTTCTCAAATGAACATCTTAATGAAAACATAGAAGAACTTAACCTTCGAATACAAGAGGAACTAACCTAGATGATAAGTCATGATTAATTTAGTTAAAGACAAAATGAATCAAAAATAAAAAAAAGTCAACAAAATACTTTTTCTCAAGATACAAGTAAGAAGTTCTAAAGTGCTTAGTCTAGAATTAAAATACTTAAAACTTTAAGCTCAAAAAATAAAAATACACTTACATATATTAAAAACCAATATATTAAAATCTATAAAGAAGAAAACATAGATCTTAAAACAGCAAAAAAGATTACTAAAAGTCTTTTTTAAGTACTACAGAACCAAAATGACAACTTAGTCAAAAGAATTTTACAGAAAGAAATAACCCAAGTGATACAAGGCCTTCCTAATAACAAGTCACCTGGCACTAATAGGCTAACTTATGAATTCTACAAACTTATATCATTAGAAATAGTATCAGTTCTTGAAAAGGTGTTCAATTAAGTACTAGATACTAGTTATTTATCTGATTCATGATGCAAAAACATAATTATACTAATTTACAAAAAGTCAGAAAACTTAAAAAACTTAAACAACTAGCACCTAATCTCATTAGTAAATTGTAATACTAAAATCTTTATAAAAATAGAGGTGTGGCGACCTAGTGAAGTGGATAGGTTGTCAATCCTCAAGTGGCAGGTCTAAGGTTCAATTCCCATGGATGATGAATTTTGGAAATTATATCTGTGTTATGGTAACTGTCTCTTGCCGATTGGTTGGGTTTTGGGCATCTGTAATCTTAGGTACACCAAGTCAGGCCTTACCTGACATTGGGAGCTCAGGGCATCTATGTGAAGTGTAAGGTTACACAGTACATGTACATAGAGGAATGTAAAACTGGTATTATATAAGGCTTCGGGCAAACCCATGATAAGACCACTGAGTGTAGAAGGCTAAGAAACTGAAGAGATAAAAACTCACTTGGAAATCCCAAGTAAAGAGGTAGCACAAACTTTTGATAGTGCCATTGGACTGACAGAAGCTCATGAAACACCTTCATAGGAACTGTCAGATAAACCAGATGACAAAGATGTGTAGAGGAGCATATGACCAACCAGGCCACCGGAATCACTAGAGGAAAAGAATATATAAGTATACCATACCAGGCTATCTAGATTGGGAGTCTAGGGAAGTTCATTGTTGGTTCTAAGTTGTGGCTAGTAAAGGATGATGGAGAAGAAGTCGGAAAGATAGGTACCAGGGTTTGGGTGAACTTTACAAGGGTAATAGCAGTTTAAGGGGTAACCCTAACTGCAAGTGTTGGACCCGGTCATAGCATCAAACCAGGTTAGTAGTAAAAGAGAATACAGCTCGCTCTGGTAGGTTTACCTTGAGGATAAAAATAGTCTAAGGATTATAGTTCTAGGGTCGATAGCGAACAGATCTGGGTCTGTGATCTGGTGAAATTAATACCAGGGTTAGATCAGAGGGTTTAAATGGAACATCTAAGCAGAGGTGTTAGGTACGGCAACTAGTAGGGAACCCTTGGGCGGACTCCTTAACTAGGTAATATAGAAAAGTTACACATGTAGCCAGTTGTACACTCGTCTAATAGTTCATTATAGATATGTCTATATAAAACATGTATCTGATATAAGTATTAATAAAAAGCTCGGACCAAAGAGGTCACCTTAATACTAAAAAAAAAAAAAAATCTTTATAAAAATTATAGCAAACAGACTTAACATAATTTGCAAAAAAATTATCTCCAATTATCAACAAGAATTTGTTTCTAGAAGATTAATAACAGACATAGCTTTGAATATAATTACTATATTAAAAAACTAATCAGACAGTTCCAAACAGCATTAGATGCTTTTAGTAGATTAGCAAAAGACATTCAACAGAGTGAACCATGACTTTCTGAATCTGGTTTTAAGAAAAATAAACTTTGACAAAAAAATGCCCAACTTGGTAGCCAATCTCTTTTTAAACCAAATGGCACATATTATAGAAGGCAATATTCTATCTGAACTTTTTAGAATAGAAAGAGGAGTATGACAAGAGGATCCATACTCTCTCTTATTATATGTACTTGCATTCAAACTATTATTTATATAACTAGAAAGAAACATTCAAAGAATTTTTTTAAAAAACTAGTTCTTTAAACTGTTAGCTTATGCAGATGACTTAACAATAGGAATAAGCTCATCATCAGACTGGATAAATATTATGCAACTTTTTGAAACCTATGAAGCTGTCTTTAATGTGAAAATTAACAAGAACAAACTCAAATTAGTGCCTCTTACAAACACAGCTTGCAGGATCAAACTTAAAGATAAATCCCAATTTACTAAACTACAGAACAGGAAATACTAATAATTCTTAGATATGAAGTAAACACAAAAGGCATTTTTAAAAAAGACTTATAGACAACAATAATCATTAGAATAAAAAAAACATTAGAAAAATCATCTAACTGAAATCTTTCTTTCAAAGGAAAAATTCTTTTAGCCAAGGCACTTATATTTTTACAAATATGGTATGCAGCATGTCTGACTTTATCAAGTAAAAAACAAATTACAAAAATCAACAAACTTAAGACATTTTAGATTAAAAACAATTCCAGAATGCTGCCTAGATACTCTATATTCCAACAATTACTTGAACAAAACAGCCTTCAAGCTTCAATAGTAGGAAATATGCTAGATGCTAGACCAATCTCAGTATAAAAAAAACTTCTTACTAGTAACTTTATATGGGCCAAATATGAAAAAAAATTACAGAAATCCTACTCAAAAAAAAAAACATATTAATAATTTATGCATTAAAGACAAACATTATCAGGTCAAAAGTCTAACCAAAAGAATAAAAACCATACCTCTTAGCTTGGAAAAAAACCAAAAACAAAGTTACTACAACAATGATTTGGCCTTGAAAGCTTAAAGATATTGAAATAGAAAAACTTAATGAAGAAGAACTTTCAGTCAAAAAAATTATTAAAATTCTAAGAAAAAGACTAACATTTGAACTATATAATCCTAGCCAACAATCTAACTAGATGCTGGTTAAAAAAACAACTAACAAAAAAAAAGACATTTTATGACATCTTTTTCATAAAGCTTTATTACTAGGATATCAGCTACAGTATATAAGCCCTTCTATCACAGAAAACTGCCCCTAGTGTAACAACAAGCTACAAACTGCTAAGCACTTTGTATTCAAATGCCAAGTTAGCAAAGAAATCTGGAAACAGGCCTATGGTCTTCTAAAAACTAACCAAACTGAAACTCCTCTAACCTCTTTAAAAAAAATTTTTACAGCAACAAACATTACAAATAGCAAAAGCAAACAAGCTACTCTTTGGCTGCACACAAACATAATCTATAAAATATAGTGCATCTATACCTTTATAAATAGAAAGACAGCAACCTCTTAAGCAGAATTCTACTCTTAATAGTAATTAAACATTATCATAAAGACATATATACTTTGTATTATAATCTGAAAAACTGTTTTCAAATAATGAAAATATATATAAATATATACAATGTTCTTAATAATTTGATTTTAATAAAAGAGTACCACATGCACCTCTAGGTATCAATACTAGAGATAAAAAAAAAAAAAATTCATATGTTAGACTATCAGTTCTTGAAGACTTATTGTCTAGAAGTTTATCTATTATCTGGCTAATTTTTTCTTTTGTTATTTGTTTTTCTAAAAGTTTGTTTTGCTGAATTGTAATTTTTGTCAAGTTGTTTGTGATTTGTTCAGTAGTATCTTCATTAATTTTTTTACTTTTGTATAGTTTCTGATATAACTTCTTAATAAAGTTCATAGTTTGTGTTTGTAAAGTTTTATTTAGACTATTTGGATTTTTGATTTTGGAGCTGCAGCTTATTGAATACTTAGTTTTGTATAGTAAATAGAAGTATTTTGTAGATTTTTTTTTTCTATTCATTTTGCATTAGATCTTACTTACTATTTGTCTGACATTATAGTTAGCTTTTCCTAAAGCTCTAAATTAAGGCCTTCAATAACTAATTTAAGCTTTTTGAGATTAGGGTTTTTGGCTATTTTGTTGTTTAGATTGCATATTCTTCTATATATTTTTTGTATTTTTTTTTCTAATAAAGGTTAGCTTTTAAATAATCTTATTATAGATTGGATTGAGTACTTGTGTAAATCCTAGTTAGTTATATCTTGAATGTTCTATAGCTCTTGTATTATATTAGATTTGAGTTCTAGAATGCTTTAGCATTTTTTATTAAATCTTTATATTGAGTTATTGTTGTGTTTGGGTTTTAGACTAAGCTCATATTTAACCAATAAATGATCTAAGTTACTATAATGTATAAAGATATTTTTGTATAAATGGCTATAGCTGTCTTTAATATAGATATAGTCTAACCTAGTTGTTATTTTTTGGCCCTCATGTGTAGACTGATAAAATGTAAGAAATAGTTCTTTTTTAGAACAGATAGCTGTCAACATAGTCTGTTGTAAGGGTTTCTAAAAGTTTTCTAGAACTGTTATTTTATATTATTGCTTGGCTTATTCTGTTTTTTTTTAGGGTTTAGATTTGTGTTAAAATCTTTATTTATAATATAGATGCTTTCTTTATCTTTAATAGGTACCTATTTTTTGAAAAAGAAGACTCTGTTCTCTTGTTTAGAAGGTGCATGGACATTTGTGAAGTAGAAGTGTTGTTGTTTAATTTCTGTTTTAGCTATAATAATTTGTCTATCTAGAAACTCTTTTGTGTTTGTTAACTTGATATTTCTTTTTCTAGTTAGTTAAATTATATGATTTTAATAAAATAAGAGTTTTTTGTATTTTGAGCTTATTGTTTAAGCCTTTTACATTTAATGTAGCAATTTTGATCATTGTTTAAGTTGATAGAGAAATAAAGCTACACTGAACTTTGTTAGTCTTGTGTTAAGCTCTTGGTAGACAGCTTGATAGAAAGCCTCATTCATTTTTGTAAGAATGAATTGTTCTTGCTTGGTCTTTTTTTTTGCTTTTAGTTTTTTGTTTTCTATAAATTACTATAATAAAAAAATTTTTTTTTATATTGTTTTCAGAGTTAACTAATACAACTATTGGCTTAGCTTTTTTTGTTTTCATTTTATTTGTTTTATTAGTATCTGCTATAATAACAGTAGATTCAGGTTTCTCATTATTAGCTGTTTCTGAAAGTATGTCTTCTAGTGTCATTTCTTCATTATCTGAAATAGGATCTGAGACTGTATCCTTTGCATTTGTTAAGATCTCTGTTTGTTTTTCTACTTTAGAGATGTTAATATAAGGATTATCATGACTAAAGCTTGTTTCTAAAAGCAAGATGTTTTAGGTTTTGATTTTTTCTTTGTATTCTTTGATTTTTTTTAAGTACTGTCTAATTTTGATTGAAGCTTTTAATTCTTTGCAGTCTTTTTTAAAGAAATCTTCTTCTTGATTTAACTTTTTTGCAAATTTAAATAATTTGTCTGAATTTTTATCAATAATTCTTTTATATTCATTTTTTTTTTTTTTTTTTTTTTAAATATTAACAGTGAGGCTATAACTTTAACTTTATTGAAATTCAATTAAAGTTTTTATAAAGAAAAGCTTGCTTTTAAATTACATATAAAAAATGTGGCCTTCCTTTTCACAATAGAAATAGATTTTTGGTGCTTCTTTCTATTCAGTTGTTATTTTATAATTACCAATATAGGTGTTTCTGGATATTCTAAATAGTACTTCAGAGTTTTCAGTAGTTTCAAATATAACTAACCATTAGTCTGAACAGACTGTAGTACTCTTGTAAAGTAAAGACTTGATTAATGCAATTTGTTCTATGTTTCGAAAAGTCTTAAGAACTTAGTGACTGATTATTTTAAGATTACTCATAGGCATGTTTTAAAGTTTAACTGTAAGAAATGAATAATTTAGATTAATTAAAATGTATTCAAATAAGGCTTGTTTAAAGAGAGAGATTCTATTAGCTGCATATAGCTAAACTTTTTTCTTATTCTTAAGAACTACTTCAAGAAATAACTGTTTTTCTCTAGACATATGTAGTTTAGCAGCTATTAGATCTTTTTCTAGACTAGCAGTCAGGACTGCAATTATGTTATTACTAGGAATAATATGTAAATGTTGATTGTTTGTATAAGGGCATTCTTATTTTTAGTGTATATTTTCTAACTGTGAGAGGAGTTTGTGAAATAGCTTTTCCTTTTTTAAGCCTTATAAATAGCTCAAATCATTGTTTTGGTATTGTGTTATTATTTGTTGTATTCTTGTTTGATGTATCCTTATTGTCATAGTTTACTGAAGATATGATTGGTTGCTGGCTGGTAATGTTTTCATGATTGGTTGCTATATTGGTGCTCATGTGTTCTTGTTTATTAATTTTTGATACATTCTTTAGATTATTTGCTTAAACATATGCTTCTAGTTTGGTATATTTTCCTCTTTGCTCTTTTGTCTATTGTTATTTGCTTTATGTTTATTTTTTTTTGATTCTAGTTCATTTTCTGTTTAACTGGCCTAGTCAGAGTTGGTTTTCTTTATTAATACAGTTGTTAATATGTTTGTATTCTGTTGAGTATTTACAAAACTGCTTGTTTTCAAAACTGTAATATTTTCTTTGTTTTCATCAATTTTTAAAAGTTTAAAGACTCTTTTCTTGTTTGTTTCTGTCCTAGCTTTTTGTATAAAAGCCTACTTATAGTTGCTAATAATAGTTTATACTTTTTAGAAGTTATATACCTCTCTTTGCTTGAGTTTAAAAAGTGAACTGTTTCAGTTAGATATGAAATTTTGTTTTTTTATAAGTTCTAAGGGTAAACCAAAAAGAGTTTTTTTTGTTAAGAATTGACTTAAAATGATTATTATTAATTTATATTGAATATTATCAATTTTGAGTAATTTCTTTATTTTATTAAAAACAATAAAGTTGTTACAACTAGCATTGTTTTTATATCATAACAAATTTCATGTAATTCATATATATCTTAGCAAATACTATTGCTATACAAATATATAATAAATCTTAGCAAATTGCTATAACAATTAGAAATAACAATTACTTATTTTATAAAAATCATTATGCAATGTAACAATTTAGTATATTAATAGTCATAAGCATAGATTTTAGTAAATTATCACATAATGTGATGATTTTTTTTATAAAATAAGTAAATGTCATTTATAATTATAATATATACAATAAAAAGTATTATATTTTTTTATATTATTACAATAGTAAAAAAATATAAAATAGAAGCTGTAGTAACCTAGTAAAGTGGTCAGGTTGTCAACCTTCAAGTGATAGATTGGGTGTTCAAATCTCATTAACAATGAAAAACTTAGATAATTACTTATATAATATTTGTATTATAGCAACTGTTACTAATAATTGGATTAGGATACCTGTAATGGCAGCTGCACCAGTATAATTGGCAGGTTATAGGGCATCTGTGTAAGTATAACATTATACAGAGAAATGCAAACTGACAAATCAGATAGTGCAAACACTAGATAAGTCTTTGTGATCATGTAAATTTGTTGAAATTGGATAACAAGAAGTTTATTTGAAAAGACCCAAGTAGAGAGGTAGCTAAATCTTTAATGGCCTTATTGTAAAGACTAGCTTAGAGAAACAGATACCAAGGTTATAGTATCTGGTCGTAGTAGCCAGATGGGCAAGAACCTTTGGGTTAAGAGTCTTGAAAGTACCACCAACCAGGCTGCTAAAACAAACCAGAGGAAAAGGATATTAGGCCAACCCTATATACTGATGAACAAGTTGTAGTTCTATATGAGCTATCTGAATTAGAAGTTTGATAAAAAGGCAAGTAAAAAGGCAGTGATATACTAAAGTACCAGTATTATGCTGTGAAGTAGATGCTAGAATCTAAGTGAACTCTACAAGGGCATAGCAGTTTAATGATTAACTTTAACTGCAAGTGTTAGTTCTGCTATAGCAATATCTAAGTTAGCTATAAAAATAAGTCAGAAGGCTCTGAGAGGTTTATCTCAAGGATAAATTAGTCCTAAGGTTAAGATGATAATCTGGGCATCTGAATATGATCCAGTGATGTTAATACAGATTACAGGTTCAAAGAGTTTAAAATAAAACATCCAAGCAGAGATGTTAGATATAACAATTAGTGAGGAACCTTCAGGCAGACTCCTTAAATAGGTAATATAAAAAAGTTACATATGTAGCCAATTGTACACTCTCCTGTAGTGGTTCATTAAGCCATAATATTAATAAGTGATTAATAAAAGTCAAAAAACCAAAAAGGTCACCTTAATACCAAAAAATATATATATATATATATAGAATAGCTAACTCTTAGCAAATTGTTATTATATGCAATAAATTTCAACAAATATACTATATACATAATCAATCCTAGCAAATTGGTATATTATACATAATTAATCTTAGCAAATTGTCATTATTATATACATGATAAATCTTAGCAAGTTGTTATTATAAAACAATAACAAAACAGAAAATGAAATAAGTATTCTTTTATTTTGTCATTCTTTATTATTACAATTGTTATTATTAGATAAAAATATATAAAAATAGCAGATTTTTATTAGATTTTATTCTTTTTAGTCTTTTTAGAAATGAAACAAAACAACTCATTTCTTTACTCTGCTACATATATTTCTACATCTCTCTTCCAAACATATACTCATAATGCATTACTAAATATTGCTAGTCTATACCAACCTCTTTATACTAATACTAATAATAATAATTCTTCAGATTCAGCAAAAACTATTGCTAACATTTATAGTATCTTTTTAAGAATGTTTAGTAGATATCAAACATCCTAACATCAATCATGTTAAAACAAAAGTCAACATTCTCAATCTCTCTAATCACAATTCTACTAATCTTCTCAATCTCATCAACTACAATCTCACCAACTTTCTTTAAATAATAATAGAGGCCACCAAACTTTCTGCTCTTGTTATACTTTGCCAAATAACTATAGAAATTATTTATTATCACTACAATATAACTAACCTGATCCTGAATTACAAAGTAGACACTGGACAGAAAATTATCCAATCAAAATTAACAACATAATTAAGATAGTAATTTTTATATAAAGTTTTTTTTTTTTTTTTTTAAATTACAGTTATACTTTTTTTTGATTTTTTTTTTTTTATATTAAAAAAAAACTTTTTGTTATTAAAAAAACATTACCATACCTACTAAAGTTATCATCTTGTCGATAAACAACTCTTTCAACAAAACTAGCAGCTATATCTTTTAATCAGGAAGCTGTGCAACAATATATGTAAAGTTAAAGCTAAATTAAGATAGCAATAGTGCAAACAAAGCAATGAACTATCAAGTCAAGTACTAGACATAAATAGATTGCTTAGTAAAAGTTTTGAAATACACATAGTTAAGTATTGTTTTTATAAATATATTCTATAGAATATGTAAATGTTATAAAGCATCTGTTTCTTCAAGATGTGTACTTCTTCTAAAGCACTCTCAAGAAATTCCTTAAAGATTATTTGGAGAAAATGTATTTTGATTTTATGTTAAATATAAGCACAAATGAATTTACTAACCAGTTTCATGCTAAATAGTCTAGTTCTGTATGTTATAACTTTTATCAATTATAATCACTTATAATTTTTTATAACCTTTTAGATTACTTATTTTATTTATTTATATTACTAATTAATATATTATATTTATATGCAATAGTTGTTACAAAAAATGAAAAACTTTCAAGATGCTGCATTGCAAAATGTTAGATCTGCCATCTGGCATGTATTTGGATATGAGAAACTTCCTTTATTAAAGAGTAACATTGCAGCATCTGATATAGTAAGATGAAAACAAAGTGAGCAAGTTGCTAATTGTTATCACTCTCTTTTTGAGCAAAATAATAGTGCTTTTTGGATAGCTGTTATAGCAAAATTGGCCTTCTCTACAACTACAGTACCCACTTTGTCTGATAAATATTACATCTTTTTACATTTGCTATATGTAATATTTTATTGAATCACAAATCAAAAGGCATAATAAGAGAAAAAAACTCTTTCCAGTTCATTTTTAGAACTTATAGAAAAACAAAATTACATATCTAAATAAAATAATTCACTTTTTAAACTTAAGCAAAAGAAGATATATAATTCCCAAAAAATGTAGACTACTATCAGCAACTATGAGCAGGCTTTTATACAAGAAAGTTAGAACAAAAACAAACAAGAAAAGATCTTTAAACTTTTAAAAGTTAATGAAAACAAAGAAAATATAACAGTATCGAAACAAACAACTTTGTAAACACCCAACAGAATACAAATATATTAGCAATTATATTAATAAAAAAAACTAACTCTGACTGGGTTAGTCAAACAGAAAACAAACTAAAAGCAAAAAAAAGCAACAAGCATAAAGTAAATAACAATAGACAGAAAGACAAAAAGAAAAACACACCAAACCAGAAGCATATACTTGAGCTAAATAATCAAAAGAACATGTTAAAAATTAATAAACAAGAATATATAAGTAGCAATATAGCAACTAACCATAAGGACATCACCAGCCAGCAACTAATTATATCTTTAGTAAATCATAACAATAAGGATACATCAAACAAAAATACAACAAATAATAGTACAAGACCAAAACAATAGTCTAAGCTATTCACAAGGCTTAAAGAAGAAAAAGCTGTTTTTATAAACTCCTCTTCCAATTAGAAAATATGCTCTAAAAATGAGAATGCCCTTATACTAAACATTTAAAATTTAAATAATATTTCTACTAATAACATAATTGCAGTTCTGGCTACTAGTCTAAGAAAAGATCTAATAACTGCTAAACTATACATGTTTAGAGAAAGTCAGTCATTTCTTAAAGAGATCCTCAAAAATAAAGAAAAAGTTCTGCTATATGCAGCTAATAGAATTTTTCTCTTTAAACAAGCTTTATTTAGATACATTTCAATTAACCTAAACTATTTATTTCTTATGATTAAACTTTAAAACATGCCTATAAGTAATCTTAAAATAGTCAATTATCAAGTTCTTAAGGCTTTTTGAAATATAAACCAAATTGCATCAATCAAGTCTCTACTTTATGAGAGTACTACAGTTTGTTCAGATCAATAATTAGTTATATTTGAAACTACTAAGGATCCTAGAGTACCATCTAAAAGCATCCATATTAGTAATCATAAAATAACAACTAAATAAAAAAAAGTATCAAAAATCTGTTTCTATTATGAAAAAAAAAGCTACTTTAAGAAAGACTGCAAAGAACTAAAAGCTTTAATCAAGATTAGACAGCACTTAAAAAAAGCTAAAAAGTACAAAAAAAAAATCAGAACCCAAAACATTTTACTTTTAGAAACAAGCTCTAGCTATGATAATCCTTATATAAACATCTCTAAAGTAGAAGAACAAGCAGAGATCTTAACAAATACAAAGAATACAACCACAGATCCTATTTTAGATAATAAAGAAATAATACTAGAAGATATATATTCAGAAACAGCCAACAACAAGAAACTTAAATTTACTGTTATTATAGCAGATATTAATGAAACAAATGAAATGAAAACAGAAGAAGCTAAGCTAATAGTTGTATCAGTTAACTTTAGAAACAATATAGAAGAAGCACCTTTTACTACAGTAACCTATAGAAAATAAAAAACTAAAAGCAAAAGAAAAGACCAAACAAGAACAAATTATTCTTACAAAAATAAAGAAGGCTTTCCATCAAGCTGTCTACCAAGAGCTTAACACAATACTAATAAAGTTCAGTGTAGCTTTGTTCCTCTTTCAACTTAAACAATAATCAAAATTGCTACATTGAATATAAAAGACTTAAACAATAAGCCCAAAGTACAAAAAACTCTTATTTTATTAAAATCATACAATTTAAATATAATTCTACTACAAGAAACCAACTTAAAAGATGCCTTTTTAAGGAACTTTCTAGCTAAACAATAGGGGTTTGACTCTTTTTAGTTTTTTAAAATAGTAATACTAGCTGAAAAAAGAAATATTAAATTAATAAACACAAAAGAGTCTTTAGATAGATGAATTACTATAGTCAAAACAAAAATTAAACAACAATATTTTCATCTTACAAATATTTATGTACCTTCTAAACAAAAGAACAGAGTCTTCTTCTTCAAAAAATAGATACCTATTAAAGATGAAAGAAGCATCTGTGTTATAGATGAAGATTTTAACACAAATCTAAATTCTAAAAAAAAATAGAATAAGCCAAGTGATAGCACAAAATGACAGTTTTAGAAAACTTCTAGAAACCCTTATAATAGACTACATTAACACAGCCATTTGCTCTAAAGAAGAATCATTTCTTATATTCTATTAGTCTATACATGGAGACCAAAGAATGGCAACTAGGCTAGACTATATCTATATTGAAGACAGCTATAGCCACTTATGCAAAAACATTTTTATATGCTATAATAACTCAGACCATTTATTGGTTGAATGTGAACTTAGTCTAAAACCCAAACACAACAGCAACCCAATATAGAGATTTAACAGAAAATGCTAGAGCATTTCAGAACTCAAATCTAACATAATAGAAAAGCTACAGAACATTTAAGATATAGCCAACTGAGATCTACACAAGTGTTTAATTTAATCTATAATAAGATTATTTAAAAGCTAACCTTTACTAAAAAAAAAAGAATACAAAAGATATATAGAAGAATATGTAGTCTAAACAACAAAATAGCTAAAAATCCTAACCTCAAAGAGCTCAAATTAGTTATTAAAGGCTTTAATATAGAGCTTCAGAAAGAGCTAACTACAATGTCAAACAAATAATAAATAAAATCTAATACAAAATAGATATAAGAAGAAAAATCTACAAAATACTTCTATTCACTATACAAAACTAAGCATTTAACAAGCTGCAGCTAGAGGTGTGATAACTTAGTGAAATAGTTAAGTTGTCAACCCTCCAAGTAGTAGGTTGGGAGTTCAAAACTCACTGACAGCAAAAATTTGAAAAACCACCTATATTATATTAATATTACAAAAGATAAGCGATATTATAGCAATAGCATTCCATTGATCAGTTAGAATCAGTACTTGTAACATGGTCATATCAGCATGACTGGCAGGTTATAGAGCATCTGTGCAATGTTAGAGTTACATGGAAGAATGCAAACTAGTATTGGATAGTGCAAACCCAAGATAAGTTCTCATGGTTGTGTAAATCTGTAAACTGAAAAACCAGAATCTACTTGAAAAGACCTGAGTAGAGAAGTAGTACAAAGCTTTGACAGTACTACTGTAAAGGCTAAACCTAGGAAACAGATACCAATATAGAAGAAATCAGACAGGCAAGAACATCAGATAAGAGGTACTATCAACCAGACTATCAGAAATCTCAAACTGAAGAAAAAGAATCTTGTAAGGCAAATTCTAGAATACCAAAAACAGGTCATAGTCCTACCAAGCTATCTGAATTGGAAGTTTGAAGTCAGAAGCAGAGGTATACTATAAGTACTAGAGATATACTGTGAAGTTAGTGCTAAGGTTTAAATGAACTCTGCAAAGGTAAGCCCTGTTAACAAGAGACTAAATGTGGTAATTAGTTAGTAAAGAGGCTCTTTGAAGCCCTACAGATAGGTGATATACTTTAAAATATGTAATAGCTTGATGGACATACAGACAGAAAGGTCATAATTAGATTAGATGGCACTTAGATGTATGGGAACTTGTGTGCTATTTGTTAGTATAAGTATAAGGATCAAAGAGTTTAAATAGGTAATCTTCTAGTAGATTGCAGATATGGCAACTAGTATAGAATCTGCTATATGAGTGGGCTACTTAAAATAGATAACCAAAAGTTGTATATATGACTAGTTGTATACTTACCTTGTACAAGTTATATAATTATAATTAAAAATACAATAAAGGCAATAGTTACCAATAACTATAGCCTTAGCATAAGCAAAAAAAAAAACAAGATGCAGCTCTAAAATTAAAAACCTAAACAGCCCAAATAAAACTTCACAAATGCAAACCATGAACTTCATATCAGAAACTATACAAAAGTAAAAAAATTAATGAAGATGTCACTAAACAAATCACAAACAACTTGACAAAAATCACAATTTAGCAAAACAATCAGTTGAAAAAACAAATAACAAAAGAAAAAATCAGCCAAATAATAGATAAAGTTTCAAACAATAAGGCTCTAGAAACTAATAGTCTAACATATAAATTTTATAAAGACATGAAAAAAATAATTCTAATTACTAGTAAACTCAGATGCCAAAATCTTTATAAAGCTTTTTGCAAACTGAATTAACCTTATTTGTAACAAAATTATTGGCTTAGCAGATGCAGTACTAGATATGCTAGTAATACTAAGAAACCAAAATAACTAGTTGAAGCAACAATAGTTGCTACTTTTGAATTAGCAAAAAGCTTTTAATAAAGTTAATCATCACTTCTTACAAATTATACTTAATAAAATAAACTTTGAACAAAAATTTATTAAGATGATAAGTTCACTTTTTACTAGTTAAAATGCCAATATAGTTGATTTAGGCTACATCTCAGAGTCTTTTAAAGTAAAAAGAGAAGTCAGACAAGATGATTCTCTTTTACTACTACTTTATATCTTAGCTATTAACCCACTTATCAGTACAATTAACAGAGATATTAAAGGAATTCTAGTCAATAAGGCAAAATTTAAGATTGCAACATATGCTAATAATATTTCTTTGGGAATTGAATCTTTATCAGACTGAAGAAATCTTACACAAATATAAGAAAGCCACAAATGCTAAAATTAACAAAACCAAATCAATTTTAATACCTATTACATCTAATGCTAAAAGAGTCAAACTTTCTGGCCAATTAGATTTTAATGCATGATAATAATCAAAGCTCTATTATAATACTAGGCTACAACATCTACATAAAAGAAAATTCTAAAAAGTCTACTTAGGAAAACCTTATAAAGAAAATTAAAAATAAAATTAACAAACTTTTGCAAAAATACTTTTTTTTTTAGAAAAGAATTCTAGTAGCCAAAATTTTACTTATTTTCAAAATATGGTATTTGGCATACCTTCTATCTCTAACAAGAAAGCAACTAAACAAAATTAATTAATTATTAACAAACTAGATAAAAAGAAACTTCAAAATGCTGTTTCAATATTCAGTATTTCAGCTTAGCTACAAACAAGATGGGTTACTGCCCTTATTCTAAAGGATATACTAGACACTAAGCTATTTTCAACATGGCTTAAACTTCTATCAAGCAACACATTTTGAACTATTACAAAAAGAAACACTATAACCTTAAACCTTTATAGCAAAAGAAACATTTTAGTTCTGAATGCATTAACACAACTACTACTCAAAACTAAAGGCTGGGCTGATAGATAAAAGATCCTATCTAAATGTATAAAAAAGATTTAAAAACAAAATAGAAGTTAATCGAACCTGGCCTTGGCTTCTAGAAAAGATCAAAATAGGAAATATAACAGGCAACCTATACAAGATTAAAGAAGCTCTGAAAAGTCTTAACATTATATTAAATCTTAGAAAAGGCCAGTTTGAATAATTAAACATAAAAGAAGTTTTTAATAAAAAATAGAAATAATGTGGCATCTTGCTTACTAAGCACTTCTTCTAGATTATTAGCTTATACATGTTAGTTAAAACAACTTAGAAGATTGTCCCAACTGCCCACATATTATCCAATCACTTGAACACTTTGCTCTAAAATGCCTTTTTAATAAGAAAATATAGGAAGCTGCTTACAAATTTCTCAAATTCACAGCTAAATCTACTCCTTTCACAATAGATAATATTTTACAAGCCACTAATATAATCTTAGCTCAAAAAAAAAGCAAACATCTGAATCCACTTGAACACTTTATATGAAATATAGTGCTGGTATACTTAGGCTAAATAGGGCAGCAAAACTATACTCTTAGAAACAATAACCAACATAATAAAACTTAAAATAAAGCATAAAATCAACTTATTTTATATACTAATAGCTAGAAAATTACTAACTAGAAATAGAAAACTAGATTCTATTCTAAGATTCATAAAGCAATCCTTATAAAATATGTAACTTTATAATAATTAAATAATTACAAATAAAATATATGCTTAGATGCATTTTTGAAAAAAAAGGTATAATATATAAGGAAAGTAAAATAAAACAATGCATGAAGTGCTTTCTAGTAAGTTTTATCATATATAATCATATATAGCTATATATAGTTTGTATTAAAAATATTATTAAAGAGTTTTGCATTATAGAATAACTTTACTAATGACAGCCTATTCTATAAATCTGCTGAATTATTAACTAACTATGAACTTATGAACAATGATGGCCAAAGATTCTGTGCAACTATACCAAATAGTAAATCAGAAACAGAACTATCATCTCAACAAAGTAATGTACTGCAAATGTTCTAGAACAAAATGAATTAATTGTTTAAAATCAAATCTTAGCATTTTTTTTTGTTTTTTTTTGGTTTTTTTCTTTTTGTAATTTGTAATTGCTATTTGTATTGCATGTATCACTTTTTTTTTCAAAAATATAAATTGGCATACTTTATTAATATAATACAATTATTTAATTATTTACAGTCTAATATATGTTTAATGTTTATATAATTTTGTAATTTTTTGTATTCTTTTTCCTTTTTGCAATTTATTTAAAACTTGCAAGTTTCTTTTAATTTTTTTTTCTATAACTTTACTGACTATTGATTCAGGAATAATATCTTCACCTCATTTGGCTTGGGTATACTATAGCCATATTTCATATATAGCTGAGATATGTATTTATTATGCTGCCTTAGTTTAAAGATATTATAAATATTACTGATTATAAAGATTTCTTCTAGTGTTTTTGGACATTTTACTTCTTAAGAATTATTAAATACTCTTTAGTGTTTTTCTCAGATTATTTTGCTAATATTGCAATTAAGTGCAAAGTGTTTAATCATTTGTTTCTTCTTAGAACAGTTTAGGCAGTTTCTATCTATATCTTTGTCTATGTGTATTAGCCTATATCTTAGTAATAATGCATTATTTTGTAATCTTTAGAAGATGTCCTTTTTTTGATTCAATACTTCCTTTGTATCTAACCATTCAAAAGACTCTTATTAGTTTTCTTGTGATGTTATAGGGACTTGAGAAATTGTTGGCATTATTGAATGTAATCTTAGATATTCTATTGCTTTTTTTACTAAGTACTAATCTCCTGACTGGTTACTTATTTTTAAACTAGAGGCATTTCATGGCCAAATACTTGTAGAGTTGGTTGATCCTTTAAGTCTTTTTCATGCTATTAGGTATGGTCTTCAAATCTCTGGCCAGCCCTTTAGCTTTATTGGATATTTGGTTAAGGCCTTAGTTATAGTTATTTCTCTTTTATCTGTAGCTGTTTAAATATTAGAACTCTTTCTGTTTTCACTCATAGGCTGTTTTAAGTTAGGAGTTTGATTCATACTGATGTTAATCTGGCATTCATAGCATCTTTAAGCACAAAAGCTGCCAGTCTTTTTTTATCATAGTCTAGCTAAAAAGCTGCATATCTGAGAAGCATTCTGAATTTATTTTTAATTTAATTTAATATAAGGTTGTTTATTGTGTTTAGCACTTTCTGCTCAGTAGCAGCAGGTAGGCCAAATACCAGATTTTTATATAAAAAGAGCTTTAGTTACTAGAATTTTTCTTTAAAAAATAGGTTTCTAGTCACTATTTTATCTATCTTGTTCTTAATATTTTGTATTAGACTTTTTCAAAGTTGTTTTTTGAAGTTGCTTTCTATGTTTACTTTATATCCTAAAATTCTTAAGATGGTTTTTTTGTTTGCTATTTTGTATTGACTTTGGTTTTATAATTCTGTTACTTTTGCTATATTTGTCATAAGAATTAGTATAGATTTTTCTTAGTTGATTTTAGCATTAAATGCTTGCTTATATCACTTTAGCAAAGCCATCAACCTTTCTTAATCCTGAGGTAAGCTAATTTCTATTGTCAAATCATTTGCATATGCTATAGCTTGGAAGTTACAACTTGGTAGCTAGACTTTTTTAATCTTCTCTTGAATTTTAAGAATCAGTAGATTCAAAACCATTATGTATAGCAGAAGAGAAAAAAAGTCTCTTTGTCAAACTTCTTTTTCAACTTTAAATAATTCTAAGATTATGCCTGCATCTGCTATATTAGCTGTTTGAGAATTAAAAAAGACTTAATGATATTAATGAACTTCATATTGAAGTTCATTTTTTTTAAAACCTTTAGAATAAATATGTGGTTTATTCTATTAAAGACTTTTTATTGATCTAGAAGCAAGAGCCAGTAAGAGGCAGCCTGGTCTTTTTGATTTCTTATTACTGTAAAAATATCCAAAGCAGCATCTGTAATTGATCTTTCTTTTATGAAAGCTTGTTGTGATTGACCAATTACTGTTTTACAGATTAGGTTAAATCTGTTTGCCAAGATCTTTATAAAAATTTTAACATTACAGTTCATAAGTAATATAGATCTTCAATTATCTATATTATTTAACTCTTCTGTTTTTTTTGAAATTAGTATAATAATGTTTTTAGTCCAGGATCTAGAAATGTTGCCTATTTCTAAGCAAAAATTAAACAGTCTTGTGAGTATTAGAATAATTTCATTCTTGATACTCTTATAGAATTTATATATAAGGCTATCTGATCCTAGAGCTTTGTTGTTAGAAAGTATATTTATTATATCATTAACTTTTTTTTTAGAGACTTGTTTTATTAATGCTGCATTTTGCAACTTGTAAAGAAACTTGCAGCTTCCATGCCTATTCCATCATTTTTATATATTGCCTGGTAGGTATCTTTAACATATTGTAATATAGAAGTTAGGTTTTTTGCTATATATTCTTGTAATAGATATATCTTATCTTTGGCTAATATTGAATTTCTTATCTTATACAAAGAAAAGAAAAATTTTGTGGATTTTTCTCTTTCCTCAATTCATTTAACATTAGACCTTGTTTGCTATTTTTTAGAAAGTGACTGAGTTTTTTCTGTAACTGTAACTTAATGTTTTCTTTAATTACTAGGATTTTATCTGTATTTTCACTATTAGCTGCTTTATTATCTAGTTCTGTAAGTTTTTTTTACAGTTTTTGTATTATCTTTTTAGAAGAAGCTTGTGAGTGAAATGCTCTTATTATAGACTGTATTCTATATTTGTATAGGTTCCACTTTGTAAAATCATGAATATTTATAACTTCTTCTATTATTTCACTTTAAAGAAAACTGTTATTATAGCTGTTTTGAGAAAATCTTCATTGTTTGACTCCAGAGAATGTTGATATAAGTTAAAGCTCACATTCTACAAGCAGATGGTCTAAGTTGCCAAATTGTATTGCAATGTTCTGACAGTAATAGATATAATTTGCATCTATGAATATATAGTCTAGCCTAGTAGCCATTCTATAGTTTTCTTGAGTGTTTTAATAATATGTTAAAAAGGGTTTGTTATTATTATATAGTTATACAAATAAGTAGTTTATTCGCAAGACTCAACAAAAAAAACAATTTAGGTAATCTAACAAAACTTAGGATAGCTCAAGGGTGTCAAAAAGCAGGCTTAGTAAAAGATATTTGGAAC
>CAJVQA010002001.1:0-23329 GCA_910591915.1 Cetraspora pellucida
ACTATTTAGGCCTAAGCCCTTATAGCACTTGACAAAGCTCCAGAGCTTATCTACTACTTCTTTGCTTAGTAGTACTTCTGTTTTACTAAGGAACTTCACTTACAAGGGTTCGAATCTTTTTCAACTCTTTTCAGTTACAACCAAACATGCAGTAAATAGCCTCCCTAGTTATTCAAAGTAGAATTTTGTTATATTTAAATATAATAACTATATAGTTTTCGTAGGTCAGACTTTTGGAAAAAAGTTGGTGTGAGGGATCATTAGAAAGAGTTTTTGAAACAATGATAAGAAAGCTTTGCATGTTCTTGTTATTTAAGTTTGTTTTTTATAATATAATAAAATCTAATTTGTAATATTTCAAAAAAATTAAAGTATTTTGTTTTTGTTAATTGTTAAGTCTTTTTATATTAAGACTTGTAATTTTAAATATAAACTGTCCTGTTATATTAAAATAGGATAGTACAGATTTTAAATTTGTAAATTCTGTGCTCTATTATAAAATTTCTTGTATAAAACAAACCTGATTGTTTTGATTTTCTAATTTGTAAAATCTTTTTTGTTTTTTTTATTTTTTCTTTTTATTTATAGAATTAAGATAAATCTATCATCTGAGTTCTTTGGTTGGAGTTGTAAATTGTTGTCATTTGTAATTAGCATGACTAAAGTACTTAGAGATTTTAGTTTTTCTATTTTCATAAAAGAATTTGTAGTTAAATTTTTTATAACAGAAGCTTTATGTTGATATTATTAATAACTTCATCAATTGGACTATTAAAATCTTTTTTCATTAATATAGAACTATTTATTTTCATTATTTTCTTTGTTGTTAATAATATTTAGAAGAGTTTTCTTTTGTTAAAACTCTTTAATATTTAGCTTTTTCATAACATTGTTTTGTTCTTGCTAATTTGCATTTACATTTTCTAAGTCTATTGATAAGAGTTTTTTTTTCTTTTGTTAGAAAGAAATTCTTTGTATTGTTGATGAAGTTTAATAGCTTTCTTGTATTGAATGCAGTTTTCTTAATATATTCTTTATTATTACAGAAGTAGCAAAGCTTAAGAGCTACATGCTATTTTGTAGTAACCTTGTTGTTTAGCAAAATATAAAACTAAGTAATTCTTTTTTTTAAGTCTGAGTCCTTTATGATCTTAAAAATAAGAATCTACTGATTAGTTAAATAAGATGTATCTTCTATTAGCAGTGCTTTAATTGAAACAATTTTACTAAAATTCTCAAAAACATTTTTGATTCTTTCTGAAATAAACTTTTTATTATTTAAAAAAATATTTTTGATCTTAACTAATAAAAAAAATCTTTTAAAATTAATAAGAATATGTTCATAGTATATTTGATTAAAAATTTTAATCTTTTTAGTAGCATAGTGCTTAAACTTTTTTTTGTTAGTAAAAATTAGTTTTAAGTAAGTATAAAATTTTTTATTAACATGTAGCTTAGTAGTAATTATGTCTTGTCCTGCTGTTTTATAAAAAAAAATCATAATTTTATTTAATAAGTTATTAAGATTATAGATATCTAGTATAAGAGCATTATCATTTTTAGATCTTATTTTGTTTCTTAATAAGAATAAAGAGAAGGTTGATTATCTTTTTTTAATTTTTATAAATAAACTAGACTATAGTTTATTTAAGATCTTTTGTTTTTATTTATATTAGTTATATTAGGTTTTGTAAAAAGTATGTTGTTTTATTTTATATAAGATGTTGTTTTGTTTTTCTTATCATTTTGTTTTTTAAATATTAATAGTGAGGCCATGCTTTTAACTTTATTAAAATTCAATTGATTTTATTATTTTGTTTTTCAAGACATATCTTAGAATTAGATATAACTGTATTGATATTTTGACACTTTTTTTTCAAAATTTTTTTTTTATTTTCTAAAATGACTTGTTTATACTAACTAATATTATCAAGAGAATCCTCTTACATAGAGATAATTAAATTATTATAAATGATTTCTGTTACTATAATATTCTTTTTAAGAAGAAAATTAGTTTCAGTTTTTGTTAGTTGTTTTTTTGTCAAAAAACTTGCTACTAATTTAGTTTTCTTATTTTTGTAGACTTCTAAAATAAAAGTTGTTTTCTAGAAACAAGAAAAAGAACTCCTATTTTGCTACTGTTTTTAAAATTAGTAAAACTCTAAATAGAGTTTATTTTGTCTTTTCAAAATTATTCTCTTTTCTAAATATGATGAAAGATCATTGATCTTTTTTCTTTGTTTATTTTGTATAACTATAATAATAATTATAAATGATTATCACCTAAGGTGAAAATTAGTTAATTTCTAAATATTTTTTCATATAAGATTTCTTGAAAATGCACTTATAAAGAAGTATTAAAAAGAAAATAATGCAGAGGTTTGTAAATCTACATTTAAATCAACTTAAATGCAACATGAAAAAAATTGCTCTTTTCTGAAAAGTCACATTAATCTTGAAATTTCGGTTAAGAAATCACCTTTTTCGTACTAACAAAAAAATTCTTTGCAAAATTTTGGTATAATGATGCCCACTAACCTTAACCCTAACCCCAACTGAGATATTACATAAAAAAGTTATGTAAATTGGTGCGAATAATCCCAGAAATTTGGAAAGAAAATAGGTTTCATTTTACGTTACACGGGATTACTCTCAAAAATGTTCAAGTAAATAATTTTCAAGCTTTTATCTTATAATTTTTTAAAAAATATATCCGGAACAGCATGCTGTTATATGTAACAATCTATTACTTGACCAATAATCTTAGTTTTAGAGTTTGATCTTAGACTATATTAAATGAACTTTTATGTAACAGCCTGTTACAAATAGATTTGTTCAAATTTTATGACTTTTGATTTAAATAATATAGATATACGTACATCATAATACATTTACAAAATTTATAAAATTCCTTCTGAACAAAATATATACTAATAACTAACGTCTTAATATAGTGTTAAAATATCATGACTTATTAGGAATTTAAATTTTAATTTTGTAAATTTTGTATGTAGAAAATCTAAAGTTACATTAAATATAAGAAATTTGCAATAACATAACTTCACAAAAATATGTCTGGTATAAAATTTTAATAGATTTGCATAACAATAATCTGTTGTTAAGACGTCAGTGAACCTATAATTAATTATTCTTGGTCAATTCTCTTAACAACCACTTAAATAGCACCTCTTGTGTAACTAGTGTGAACTTAATGTAGAATTATGATTTCATAACCAAATATTGTTCTAAACAGGTTACATAAAAGTTTCAGGTCAATCCATATTCAGTTGATGTAATTTTATATACTTTTGCACCGAACATGCCAAGAGGAAAAAAAAAAAAATAATAAATCAAGAACACAATTTTTTTACAATATTTAAAAAATCTATTCTCAAATAAAGATTAAATTGTCCAGTAAATAAAAAAAGATTTTGTTATAAATATTTTTCATCGATTAATAGCTTTGCCTTTAATGACAGACTCAATTTCTTCTTGTGTAAGAGTTTCATATTCTATCAAGGCATTTGCTAGTCGATGTAATTCGTCTTTATGAGTCTTCAAAATATTTGTCACTCGAATTTGAGCATTCTAATATCAATTTTTCATTAGTAATTTTATTAATAATATGTTAATAATATTAATAATATAAAAGTGCACGTATGCATAAAACAAACCTCCAATAACGACTTGATTTCATTTTCAATAACTAATTTAGTTTGGGAACTTAAATGTTCCATGTCTTCTTCGGGATGAGCTACTGGCCCAACCTAAACAAACGTATGTATGATAAGAAATCTGTAAGTTACACGATGGCAAGGACATAATGTTAGTAATACGTACCTTATCGCTCATGCCATATAACGTCACCATCCTTTTGGCAACATTTGTTGCGTTCGCAATATCATTATGTGATCCCGTTGTAACATTTTCTTTACCAAAAATCATTTCTTCCGCAACTCTTCCACCCATGGCAACGTCAACCATTGCAAGAAATTCTTTTTTGGTGTAATTATCTTTATCCATTTCTGGCAATTGTACTGTCTGTAGGAAAAAACACATTATTCTCATCACAATTAAATTTACAAATAATAAAACATTAATGTTTTTTACTCACCATGCCAAGAGTCGAACCCCGTGGCATAATTGTAGCTTTATGCAATGGTAAAGCCCCAGGAGTATACAATGCTACCAATGCATGTCCACCTTCATGATATGCAGTTAACTTTTTACTTTCATTAGTTATTATGGCAGATTTACGCTCAGCACCCATAAGTATTTTGTCTTTGGCATATTCCATATGTCGCATTCCAACCTCTTGTGCGCCATCTCTCGAAGCTTGAATCGCAGCCTGATTAACCAGATTAGCCAAATCCGCGCCTGAAAACCCCGGTGTTCCACGTGCTATAACGCTAATTTTTACATCATCTGAAATTTGAACATTTTTTAGATGATGCGACAAAATTTGCATTCTACCATGCACATCTGGAAGTGGCACAGCTACATGTCTATCGAAGCGACCAGGTCGGACCAATGCTTTATCCAGAAGTTCAGGAAAATTTGTTGCAGCTATGAAAATAACTCCTTCAGTTTGCGAAAATCCATCCAAATCAACCAATAATTGATTAAGCGTTTGCTTCATATATGTTTGATCCTTTGGATTACGTTTTGATCCAATTGCATCCAATTCATCTATAAAAACTATACTAGGTGCCTTGCGTCTCGCAGCAGCAAAGAGTTCACGCACTCTTCTTGCACCAACTCCAACATACATCTCATCAAATTCTGAGCCGGACATAAAAAAGAATGGCACACCAGCTTCTCCTGCAACGGCACGTGCTAATAATGTTTTTCCAGTACCTGGAGGACCAGTAAGTAAAACACCTTTTGGAAGTCTCCCTCCTAAACCTGTAAACTTTGAAGGGTCCTTTAAGAATTCAACTAATTCCTCCAACTCTTCTTTGGCTTCATCAACACCATGCACGTCAGAAAATTTAACCACCTGTTGTGAAGATGGTTCAAATTCCGACTGTGATCCACCAGTCTTTAATAGTCCCGAATTTTCCATAGCAATACTAAGAAAAGTGATAATGCAAAAGGCATACGTAAATGTAATGCCAACCCAGCGTAAAGCACGCCAAAACATATATCCCCGTGCTGAGTTAAAAAAAAAAAAACAACAGCAAGATATTAGATCATAGTAACAGCATTAATAAATTTGTAGCTTTGGAAGAAAAACTCTTACCTCCTTCGATTACAACATAAATAGGGTTTTCTTTATTACCAGCATTTGATGTTGTAACTGATGGACCACCTTCTGCAATAGTTTTTTTTCCTTGACTTTTAACAATCGTGTGTACCAAATCATTCGTTGAAGTTGCTCTCGTTGAAGCTTAGTTAAGACATACATATGTTAGGAGGTTTATTGAACGAAACCAGTAGTAGCATATAATATAATCTACCTCCATCAACGCCGGTAACACCAGATTGTTCTAATTTTTGTATTATTTTTGGTAAGACTTTGTCTGCTTGACCTGCTTTGGCTAATGCAGTGATATATGCTCGAAAACATTCATCATCATGCGCAAAATTTCCACGTTCGAATCGAGTGATAACTGCATTATGATTATTAATTCTAAGTAGTTCCTAAAATTAAATAAATCAAGATGTAGATGATCATGAATTTCATCTTTTCCAGAATTTGGGAAGCCAAATGTTTTTTGTTTGTCTTTTTTTTTTAATGTTTAACAAAGATAATCACCTACTTTATAATATTCAACCTGTTTAGTCGCGTCATTGGGAAATGAATTTGCCTCAGCTTCCAGAAATTGTAAACGTCGTTGATTAAAGATTCTAATAGTGTTATTTGTTCCAAAATACCGACGACTAATTGTGAGCTGTGAAATCCCTAGTAACATAGATCAAAATTAATGCGATCATTTAAGATACAATTTGAACGCGTCTGATAAAATAAATGGATTAAAATTGGTATAATTTTAAGATTTTGCTAGGAAAACGACTCCAGGACAATGATCCGATTTGAATAAATTTTTTTGTTCGTAAACCAAAAAAATTTATTCCGATTGAATCTTATGGATAGTTAGCAATTTTAGATTTTGTTAATAAGATCTACACGGTCTTGGTGTCATTCTCCTAACAAAGATCCGTCTGTCTTACCTCTCCGATAGAACGTTGATATTATTGAAGTGTCTACAGCTCTTTTTAATAAACCGTTTGTCGTAAACGGTGACATCCCAGATATATTATTTAATTATTATTACAATGCAGAAATTATAAGATAAAGATTCACGTGATCGGAACATTTAATTTGATCATCTGCCCAAGTTTAGAGTCTATTTTATAACACGTTATAATACATAATCTAAGTTACCAATTTATTTCTCTTTCATTTGGCGGTTGTTTGTGTTTAATACTCGCCTCTTATTATTACAAGAACCAACAAATCCTTATAATCATGAAACAGATACAGATCCTCTTGATGAAACAACGACGCGCTGGAATAACCACGTGGGTACTGCGGAAAAGCTTCTACAGACGATCTTAATTGCTATATTTAAAATCTGCCTAAATTTTCTTTCTTTTGTAATTTATTGATTTATATTAATACAGTAACTTGAAGTTAAATAACTATATTCAATTGGATTCTTTTTTTATTTTTGAATCAGAATTTATCAAAAAAAAACTATAAATAAAAAATCTCTATGAAAAATATTAAACCATTTCAAACTAAACATTTTGGTTGTTTTTAAAATAAAATAGTAAGAATTAAAGTAAATTTACTGTATAATTAAACAAGAAATTTGACTATTTGAATATATTATTAAATGAGCAATTTTTTTTATTTATTTTATATACTAAATTTGATTACTTTTAAATTATAAAAAATTTAAATAGTTATAACTTTTTAAAAACAAAAAAATATTAAAAAAATTTTTTTTGATAATTTAATAACTTATTGTTTAAACTATAAAACCATCAAAAATTTTTTGAATATCTTTTATTTTTAAACAGTTATATTAATTTAAATTTTATATAATTCAAAATTTTGACGTTTATACGTATATAAAAAAAAAAAACTCGAATTTATTAACAAAAATCTAAATTTTATTAATAAATTTAAAAATTGTATTAATTTTTATTGAATAATTAGGTTACATTGCAGCTAAAAAATTGGCGCCTATATACGTATAAAATATGTTGGCTTTAGGTGAAATCCACTGTATATTAAATTAATTTTTGGTCTCTTTATATTAAAATTGGTTATACTATATTATATATATATATAAATTAAATTTTAAACTTTTTGGTTATTAAAAAAACTTTTATTTGCATACAGTAATATGCACAATATACTGTTAAGGTTCCTAAAATCAAATGAAATATTAGAACAATTTTAATTTGATCAAATCAAATTGATCCTGATTTGATTTTCAAAAGCTTTGATTTGAACTTGACTTGGGATTCGGATTTGAACTTTTAAAATTTAAAAATATCGTTCGTTAAAGTAAATTCTTTAATTTACAAAAAAATTTTATTAAATTCATCGATCTTGATCTTTTAAATAAAAATGTTCTCGAATCAAAATACCCCTAATTGTATAGAATGAAAAAGTCAGTTATAATAAAATTTTCAAATCAAATCAAATATTAATCAAATCAAGTCAATTTTGATCATATTTAAATTTGATAATTCTGAAATATTTGATCAAATCAAATCAAATTGTAGAGCACTATATTGTATAATTTGATAAATTCTAAAAGCTTTTTTATCCTAATATTAAACAGAATTAATGTTATATAAATTAATTAATACCTATGTATACTATGTATAAACTAAGAAACTTTCTAGTAAAAATTTTATTTAAAAATTTAACTTAACATCGATATAGAATCGATTAGTAAATGATTTGGGTAGCTAACCTAGAACTTGCACTTTCGTGATTTATCAATAATTGGTTTCTCTAAGAATCATAATTAATGATTTTCTTCACGTTTCAAAGTAATAAATATTTTTCTCTGTACTTTTGGAGAAATAACGCTCACAAAGGGGGTTAGCGTGACGCCTATTTAACTCATTCGATAATACCGAAATTGATATATTTTTAATGCAAAAAATATTATCGTTATGCTCAGGAACAATGGATTTGTTTCTCTCTGGACAATTATTTAAATTCAATACACTGAAGACTATCAGGACCTTGATCATTTAGATCTTGAATATTCGAAATTATAAACATTGGACTCTTGAATTGTCAGGATTTCATACTTACGAGATCTTGAATATCGAATAAAAATGCTTGATTTAAAAAACCTGTTATCTCAATCTTATAAATTCGTGATCATAAACTCGTGAACCCAAAAAGTAACATTTTAAACTCATATAACGCCAGCCTCATCTCATCGCAATATATCAATTTAATCATTCAAATATAAATAAAACCAGCCAATGGATTTTTGCTGTAGAATGAAGTTTAAGAGCAACTCTTAGTTCCTCATTTTATTTTTTTTCTAATAAACTCACGATGGTTTGGATGAGATCGATAAAAATTTGGTAAAACCAATCAATGGAATATAATTGAATATACAGCACTTAAATTCTAGTAACGTAATCTGCTTAAAAAGAGACATATTCTTTTAAGGGATAATAGATGGTATATATCCAGTCAGTTACGATGGAAATGTAATACGAAATTTTGAATTATTTATTTGTAAATAAATATGAGAGATAATAAAAAAGTCTAATCAAGATTTTTCTGGATCTTGTATAACGATGAGAAGATAATCAGCGTCTTATAATTTTAAAAAATAGAAAGATGTTAGAATTTTTCTAAATGTAATTTAAAAGATAGAACATAGGTAATAAAATTTTTGTTACCAGGAGCAACTAATATTTCATGTTTTTTAGTTCGAACTCGTAAGAATGAAAGGTCATTCTAAATATAATATTTATCATATCATATTTATAAAAAGATTATAATACTTTGACTACACATGTTATCGATTAAAGTCATTAAATAACTCACAGTTCCAGCTTCATCCATCTCATTAATAACAAAAGTTGTCTGTTCAACAAGTTTGGTGATCAAATCTGAGTACTTTTTGGACAAAGTTTCATCTAAAGTAGATTTAATGGTTTGTCCTTCTTTGTTAACGATTAATACTTCTTTCACATATTTGTTTGCAGAAAGACGTTTAATAGTTTCTTCAACTTCGGTATTTGACTAAATATAAAGTTTATTTCTGTGTTGGTAACGCTAATTGAACAATTAAACTAAAGATAAATACAAAACCTTCATGCTCAACAAGCGAGCTTACCATTATAATTTAATGCTGAAAGTGAAAAGCTAGGAACTTGGAAGGTACATCATCGACCCTTTTTATGGGTACCCTTATGTCCTGCAAATACGGACCCTCCGTATGGATCGGAACCAATAAAATAACGAAGATTTCGCGTAACAAAACAAAGGCAAAAAAACTAGCTACGTAACACAAAATTTTACTACACGTGAGTATAAAATGCTAGATCACTTTGTAGTGAGATTTCCTAATCAGACCAATAGTTGCGTATGATTCTAATATAATTGAAATGTCTTTGGAGTCTAGTTTAGAAAACGCTACCAAAGTGTATCAAAAACTTCAAAAAGGTATTTGACCGTTTAATACAGTAATCTTCTTTATTTTCATTTACTATTTTAACTTTAAGATTTAATTATTTGGAATTTTAATTTGATTAGACCTTACAAATGCAGTAGAAAATCTACAAAAACTTGATTCTCAGTTACAAGAGAACGAAATTGTTCAAAAGGTATTCTATTTATCTTGCAACAATATTTGGGGGTTCTCTTTTTTTTTCGATCGATATATTTTTTTAATAATCATTTTAATAGGAATTCAACTTATTAAAAGATGATTCAAATATTTATAAGCTCGTTGGCCCTGTGCTAATAAAACAAGAAAAAGTCGAAGCCACTGAAAATGTTGGAAGACGATTGGATCTTATTCGATCTGACATGTTTGTATTTGTTTTATTTTGTCAATTACCATGATTTGAAGTTGTATTGTCATGTGCAAATTAAATACGCGTATTGGGATTAGTTTGAAAGAACCATTTAATATGACACTTTTACTATATAGTAAATTTCGAGATATATACATATACAATCACTTACAAAAAAAAACTTTAAGAACCAAAATTTCAAATCCTCGTTTATTTGAATTTTTTTTAGTAAACGAGTGGATGATCAGATCAAGGACTTGACAGAAAAACTCGAAAAGAAGAAAATTGAGGTGAATCTTTTGATCATTAATAGACTTATTACCTATTATAATTTATAAATCTTTTTTAAAAAATAATGATAATTATTTTACAGATTGTTCAACTTAACGCTTCCTTAACGCAACAAGAAACAAAATCATAATAAAACTGTTAGAATATGAAATCGAAACAAACTTCACATGAATTTATATAATTAATAGTGTTTTTCATTTAAAATGATTTCATTAATTAATAAAGAAATGGTACCACTCATTGTTTATGCATTCCTATTTTGGTTCGGATTTGGGCGATAGGTTCAAGTTTAGTTTAATGTTAAGTAGACTAGATAAAATAGATAAAATTCATTGATAATATGGTAAGAAGAAAAGTTAAATGATAAGCGAACTATGTACCGTATTATATTGTATTGTATGCATTAACACATGTTAACCATTGCTAATGATGCTAACGATGTTAACAATTTTAACAATGTTGTAAGTCATTTATAATGTATAAATCAAAAAAGTTTTTTATCACTTTTAATTAAAAATGAATAGTTAATACGAATTTTCTGAGTTTATTTCAAGTATTTTTAAACATTCTATCAAATCTTGATTGTTGTAAACATTTATAATCTCACGTGCTATGTACCCAGAAACGTAAACCCAATAAAATTCATTAATATCAACCTCCTTTAAAGATTTCCCATTACATCCAGTAATACGTTGATACATTCTTTGAAATATACACTTCATTAATTCTGAAGCGATATTTGTTCTTTGTCGAATTAAAGCATCACAAAATTGGATACCAAATTTTTTAAAATCTAATGAAGTTTGTATAGAAGAAAATAAATATTCTATAGTATCATTATTTGGTTCAAGATAATTTGGTAATCTATTAAACATCTCTAAAGTTATAATTGGATTCGAAGATGAAGAAATTTCTTTTAAAAATAAATTGAAAATTGAAATATCTAATGGTAAATGATCAGTTCTTTGTGCAAAAATCTTTCCAATATTTGGATCTACCGAATTTAATCTATTATTTGATGATTTTAAATCGATTTTAGCATCATAAAATTCTATTAATCCATTTATATCACCAACTTTTCCAAGAGCCAAAATTATTGAATTTATTAATCGTCTTGGCATTATTCTAGTTTTTGGTCGTGAAAGCATTCCTTCTAATAATATCCACAAATATTCTCGATATATATTGTTGATCATTGATCGTTGAGCTAAACTCCATAATGACATATTTTGAAAAGTAATTATTCTAAATGTGTTAAGTAAATTATTATAACCTATTATTTGAGGTTCTAAATTTCTTAACCACATCATTTCTATCACTCTGATTCCTTTAATAAAATCTTTGTGATAAGCACATGCTTTCAAAAAAATATGATATGCACCAATTGCAAGTTCACCTTGAGAAATACGATTAAGTCGTAATAAGTAATCAAAACAGTTTGATAATCCTTCTTTTCCTGATACCAATCTTGAACAAGTTTTTATAATTTCTACGTGTAAAGTTTGATCATCATGAAATCCAAGATTCACAATCTTTGACCAAATTTTTTCTAAATCATCGAAATCTCTACAATGTCTTAATAAAATTTCAAAAGTTTTTCCATTAGGTCCTACATTCCAATCGGACATCAAATCAAGAATGATATTGATACTTTTTTGTTGTTGATTAAGGTTTTGTTGTGATGTGAGACATGAATTAAGTAATGTATTTAAAGTACCAGATTTAAGTTTTAAACCTTTAACAATGCTTTGTTCAATAAACATAAAGCAATGATTAGGGTTTTTGGCTTTTGCTATTGATTTAATCATTATTGAAAATGTTTTCGCGTTAGGTGAAACGGTATATTTGGACATTGACTTGAACACTATCGATATATATGCGAGTATAGAAATAAAAAATATAAAATTAGCTTATATACTAAATATTAAATTATCAAATTATCATAATTTAACTTACTAATTTCAACCTTCTTAGATGATCCTCTTTCATAATAAATTGATGCAAATGTATTCCAAACATTAATAATGAAAGTTCCCAACAAATGTTTATTTGGATTAATTTCAATATCTTTAATAAATTGTGTAAATATAACATCCACTAAATCTAATCTATCATTATTTGCACATTGACGTAACAAATAAGAGATTAAATTTAAATAAAATCGGTTTAAACCGTATAAATTGGTGATATTTTTGTAGAATTCAAGTGCTTGTGATTCGCCGATTCGGGAAAATTCTGTCTCATTAATTTTATTAAATGCCTAAAAAAATATATATATATATTTAAACCATAAAATATATTAATAAAATGAACGTAATCTAAAATATATATATAATATATATATGTGTATATTATGATTTATTTTAAACAAATCAAAACAAACCTTACTTTCGCAGCTTCAGTATCTTTTTTTATTTTTACTTTATCCTCTTTATTCTCTTCATGTTTTCTAATCATACCAGCCTGTTCAATATCAATGGCCTGTTTTCGTAAAGCTTGCATAAATTCATTCTTATTTGGTAATAGAGTTGTTAGGCGACGAAACTGGCGAAACTGACGAAAGGTGACAAAATTGACGAAAGGTGACGAAACTGGTGAAAGGTGATGAAACTTGCGAAAGGTGACAAAACTAGTAAAAGCGGTAAAACTTGTAAAAATAATAAAAAGAAGTTGAAGCACTTTCATATAATAATCGCATGTAATAATCGACTTTTCTATTCCTACTTGTTCAGCTTTAAATTTTCATATAAGAATCACGTATGTACGTACTTGATATCACACATTACTTGTGTATTTGCAGCAATGCGCATATTTCTACAATCGTTAATTGCTTTATTAGTTATTTCACGAGTTAAATGCAATACAATTAATGTTTTTGCTTACCTATGAATCAACTTGACTATTTTTATTCGATGAATGTTTTTTTGATATATCATTAGATTATCCAAAATTGTGCAATACAGGATTAGATAAAAGTAATGTGATTTCAGTATAAAATAATAATTCTAACCAATATTTTTATTAAAATAATATTAATTGTATATAAGGTCGCTTGCAGTTGATTCTTCAATTAACATCAATATAGATTTATATTTTATATTTTTCTAATCGAATTTTTTTACCGAACAGATGGATTGATAAATCGACAAAGACTGTAGTGAAAGACTAAGCGAAAGACTAAGCGAAAGGCTAAGCGAAAGACTAAGCGAAAGAATTTGCAAGAAACGAGAAATAATAAGCCACTTACTATTTATACTTGTATAAATTGCACGAATGTGAGCAAATTTACGTTAAAACTTCTTCGCAGAACGATAACACTAATCTTAGAGAGCAGTGGAGGAACCTTAAGGTGTCTAAGGACCTTCAGGGTGCGGAGTGAAGTAAAAAAAAGCAAGTGGTGATCATTTATACAAGCTTGAAACTTGTACAAACACGAATATAGGTCACACCAGCATAGCAAGCTTTAATTCTGATTGGTCAATCACTAAATATATCGTCGATAATCTCAAAAAAAGTTTTATCTACACGTGATTACTGGATTAGCATAAAATTTATATGGGGTCTTTGCCTTGAAAATCAAGTTTGGATCATATGATTTACTATGTCCCGTAAGGTCATTTTCAAGGCAAAGACCCCATATATTGATCAAATAAAAATAAATAAATATATTCAATTCAATTTCTGCTTTATCTAGGCTGTAAAGTTATCATTAAAATAAATTATTGTAATTTTTTTTTGATAATTTACCTAGGTCATTTTTTTCTTTCTATTTATACTAAGTAGATACAATATCATATAACCATGAAATTGTTATAAAAAATGCTGTATTGTTTGGTTACAAACTAATTGGTATTATATATATATATATATGTTTATTTTTTTTATTTTTTTATTTTTTTTTTCTTAAGCAGTTATGGTAATATTTTATTAAACTATTTGTAGCTACATATGTAAATATAGAATATTATTTAACTTATAAGTCTATTATTATCTGATTATCCAAATGATATCCAAATATGACCTGTCACACTAATCTAGTTAGGATTAGAAATTATAACTCATCTAACTCTCATCTCACAATAGAATATCATTAATCTAGAGAAATCTTCTTATAAGGAAGAAAAAAACAAAAAAAAAAGAAAATGATTTTAAAATTAAAGAAAAAAAAACAAAAATAAGGAAAAAAATAAAACTAACAAAAAGAAAACAAAAATAATCTATAAGAGAATAAAAAGGAAACATGTTAATAGGATAAAACTCTATTTTACAATTGTTGCTTACTATAATATTTTTATTATTTTATGAACTATAGTTATTTTCTAGAAACTAGATACTTTTAATCAGAATGAAAACTATATTCACTTATAGGATAGAGTTCAAGTTGGACACTTTCTATATAAGAAAATTCTTCAAGTAGATGGAGTATTATGTCAAGGTTTGGAGTGCACTTAAGCGGTCCAATTCTTCATAAATCCCCATAATCATTTTTTTAAAAAATATTATACATATAGTTTTAGGATATATATATATCTTAATATAATTTAGATTTTTTTGTTTAAATCCTTTTCTAATCTGTTTCACGTAATTGGTCAACACATATATTTGTTGTGTTCTTTATTTGCTATATTCAAACAAACTTATAACTATAAAAGAAAATGATGCATAATATCAATCTTTTGATAAAAATAAGTCAAATCCCTACTTTTTAAAAAAAAGAAAACAAAAAAAGAATAAAAAAAATGTATATTATTGTTGCAAGGGTCTAAGTTAAGAAGAGTTTTTCTAGTTATTTTTTTTTCTGCTTCTAATATTCTTAACCAGAAAACTGATTTTGTTTTTATTTATTTTCAGAATATACTTTCAATTTGAATGTCAAATATGCAAAAGAGTCTATTAGACAAAAGTTTAACCCAAAACAAGAATCAATTAAGTTTTATTTACTTATCAGTGTTTTATGTATTTAAGCTTTGTTGATAGCAAATTTATTTAATATAAAATTAAAAATATTATTTATTTTGAAGTCAGAGGCTTTAATCTATTTTTAATACTAACTTAGTTTAAGTAATTATCAAAAAGAATATAATTGTATATATTCATATATATGTTTATTTGTTTTAAATTTTTTTTTTTTTTTAACTTTAGTAGTCATGCTAGTACTTTATTAGAATTCTTGAAACTATACAAATTATATGAAATTTTTCTGATATATAAGTCTAGCATTACTTGGCCACCCAAATGGTATTTAAGTATGACCTGCTGCACTATTTCAGTTAGTGATAAACTGCTCATCTGACTACCATTCTACAATAGAACATCACCAATCTGAATACATTTTTTTATAAAAAAACAAAAAATAAAAAAAATTTTTTTATATAAAAACAAATCAGAAATATAAGAGTAAATAATAAAAAATACAAATCAAGAAATAAAAGAAGAAAGGAAATAAATAAGAAAAAAGAAAATGTGTGAAACTTGCAATTCACAAATATCAGATGATCATAATTGTAAGCCTGTATTAGGCTTTTAAAAATTATAAACTATACTAAATAAAAATAACTTTACTATATTTCTATTTACTTAGATTATTTAACAAAAAACTATATAGGAAAAAAAAAAATCTTTGACTTAATTGTAAAGGATCAGTATAAAGCACTAGTTAGTTCAAAGTTAGTATTTTTAGGTTTTTAGTA
Source organism: Cetraspora pellucida (assembly GCA_910591915.1). NCBI lineage: Eukaryota > Fungi > Glomeromycota > Glomeromycetes > Diversisporales > Gigasporaceae > Cetraspora > Cetraspora pellucida. Next base: position 15,996 of record CAJVQA010002001.1, read on the forward strand.
TTTCAAGGCATGTGTATAGTTATGTTTGTATTACTGTATTGTTTCTAATCTACATCATTAACAAATCTGTTTAGAAAGCAAATATGCTAACTGTTTTGATAATTTTATATATTGATCTTTAGAAGGAAGTAAGCTAAATCACTCACTTTTACAAAATTTCCTTGAAGCAAAATAAAGATAAGAAGTGAACTAACTTTGTAACTTTTGTGAGTTTTTGACCTTTATAGATGTTTTTTGTAGGTTTTATAGTTGTATAGAACTAATATATCCAACTTTGTTGTTTATTTGATAAAAAACTTTGACTTTTACTAACTACTTTTTTTATAGTTCTAAAGTGTATTTAAACTGTTATTACAAAGCTACAACTTCTTTTTCAACTCTATTTTAATGTTCAACTATGTATATATAGTACTTTAGAAAAATTTTTATAAAGTTTAATATATTAACTATATTATTTTTTTGTAGTTTAGCTTTTTGAAAAATTTGGTTTAAATGATTGGTTTTAATTTTATTTTATTTTATTTATTTTTTTATTTATTATTTTTTTTTTTGCTTATGCTAAAACTATAGTTATCAGTGGCTATTGTCTTTATGTATTTTAATTATAATTACATAACTTGTACAAGATAAATATATAACTAGCCATATATATAACTTTTGATTGTCTATTTTAAGTAGTCTGCTTGCATAGCAGGTTTTACACTAACTGCTATACCTGCAATCTACTAGGAGTTTATCTATTTAAACACTCTGATCTTTATACTTATACTGACAAATAGCACACAAGTTCTCATATATCTAAGTGTTGTTTAATCTAACTGTAACCTTACTGTCTGTACATTCATCAAGCTGTTACATATTTCAGAGTATGTCACCTGACTATAAGGCTTTAGGGGACCCTCTTGCTAACTAACTACCCACATTTAGTATCTTGTTAACAGGACTCACCCTTGCAGAGTTTACTCAGACTCCAGCATCAACTTCATAGCATATCCCTAATGCTTATAGTATACATTTGTTTCTGACCTCAAACTCCCAATCCAAATAGCTCAGTAGGACTATGACCTGTCTCTAGTACCTTAGAGTCTGCTTCTCAGGATTCTTTTCTTTTGGTTCAAGACTTCTGGTAGCCTGATTGGTAGTACCCCTCACCTGAGGTTCTTGCCTATCTGATTTCTTCTATATTGGTATCTGTTTCTTAGGTCTAGCTTTTACAATAGTATTGTCAAAGATTTGTGCTACCTCTTTACTCAGATTTTTCCAAGTGGGCTCTGGTTTTCCAGTTTACAGATTTATATAACTACAAGAACTTATCTTGGGTTTGCATTGCCTGATGCTAGTTAGCATTTCTTAGTGTAACTCTAACATTGCACAGATGCTTTATAATTTGTCAGTTATCTGATATGACCATATTACAAATACTAATCCCAACTAATCGACAAAATGCTATTGTTATAATACTATTTATCTTTTATAATACTGATATTACATAAGTGGTTTTTCAAATTTTTAGCATCAGTAGGTTTTGAACTCCCAATCTACTACTTGAGGGGTTAACAACTTAACCACTTTACTAAGTTGCCACATTCCAGTTTTAATTTTATTATTATTATTATTATTAATTTTTTTTTTATTATTATTATTATATAAGCAAACATGCTAGTACTTTATTAAGATTTTTAAATTTTTTTTTTTAAATATTAAAATAAGTACTCGCAATCCAGAATTTTATTAATAGTATATTTGGCTAATAGTTGTATTATAATTACAAAAAACAATCATAAAAGAGTGTACAACTAGCCATTTGTACAATTTATTATTATCTAATTTAAGTAGTCCATTTGAAGGTTCTACACTAGCTGTTATATCTGAAACCTGCTTGTATATTTTCTATTTAACTACTCTAGTTTCTGTATTCAATTATCTATTTCTGTTTACTAATAACTCTGGCTGATGTTAGTGAAAATATGCTATAACTACTAAGTCTTTAAAGCAGTTCTTTAAAACCTTTAACCTTGTACTAAACCTTCCAGAATCTTCTATATCTCATTTTTATAGCTAATCTGATATTGCTATAACTAAGATCAACACTAATAGTTAGAGTATATCATTAAACTACTATGCCCTTGTAGAGTTTATCCTAATCTTAGTACTAACTTTATAATATATTCTTACTATTTTGGTATTTAATTTAAGCTTTACTAAGCTGTTATTTCAGATAGCTCAAAAAGATAGATTATAACTATACACTTCTGATTTACATGTTTGCTGTCATGTACTCTTTTCTTTTAAAATCTAAAATTCTGGTAGCCTGGTTGGTTCATCTGGTTTCTTCTCAAAAACCAGCACATTTGTTTGGTTTCGCAAGTTTTAGCTTTATTTTATAAGTCTAGTCTTTATAATAGCACTATTGAAAGTTCAAGTTATTTCTCTATTTAGGTCTTCTAAGTAAACTTTCATCTTTCTACCTGGTTTCTGTGATTTACATGATCTAAGGACTTATTTTGGGTTCACATCACTTAGTACCAGTTTGTGTTTCTTTGTACAATATTGTACAAATGCCTAAACCTTTTAGTTATATTAGTATAACACAGTTTACAGATATTTAATCCCAATCAATCACAGAAGACAGTTAACTATAATACAGAAAAAATTGTAAATTTTTATTGGCACTGAGATTTGAACTCTAGACTTGCCACTTGGAAGTTAACAATCTATTCATTTTATTAGGTCATTACACCTCTAAGATTTTTGAAATTATATTTGTAATTATATAAATATTACTAATATTTAAGTCTAGCATTATCTAGTTATCTTAATAATATTTAAATATAACCTGTTGTTATAGAGTTGCAGCCTTCTTAATACAATACAACCAAGTAACAAAATTATTCAATACAGTAATTAATTATTACAAATATATATACAGTAGAAGTGTAGTAATTTATTTTACTATATAGTAGCAGACAAATAGTTCAAAATAGTAACAATATATAAATTAACTTTATTAAACAAGAAATTGGGCTTTATAGCTTAATTGTTAAGCTGCCAGCTCTTCACAGATAAGGTCAATAGTTTGAGTCGAGCTGAAGGCAAAATCTAAGGATTTTAATTTTGTAATCTAATATAAAAGTCAAATTAGATGCAAAGCTCTGTGGTAAGTCCCAAGATAAAATACAAAAATAGATTAGGAATTCTCAGAAGAAGATCAACTCTGCAGAGAGAAGAAACTACTTATGACAGTGGCATTACAGAAGTTTCTATTACTAAAAGTGTTATACAGGTAAGTTCTATCGAGATAAGGCAGCATCAACATCTCTGTACTCAACTTGCAGAGTACTTAATTGAAAAGGTAATACTAATATAGTTAAAACTAAAATGATGAGTAAAGTGGTGCATACAAAAAAGATCTGTGATAAAAGATTGGTTTAACCAAAATTGAAACATCTTAGGCAGGTACTATAAACTCTTAAAAAGCAAGATAATAGTTATATATCACAACATTGTTAATAGTTACTATACTTATACATAATAAATCAAGATTTTAGATTCCTTTACAATACCAAATTGGAAGTACAATAGTACAACAACTATGAGAGTATACAAAAAAGAGTACATGGTAGTTGCAGATAATAATCTAAAACTTGATAAATTTAGCTATGCCAATTAGTACCAATACATGAGGGCTGTATATACCAAATTGGTAACAAGAAGAGCAAGAAACTGCCAGAGTCAACCAATTTGAGAGAAGGAATAGGTTATTGTAAGAAGTAGATAGGGGAACTATGATCAAGTAGAATTAGGGAATATAGTATTACAAAGTAGCTACAACTTTATCTTAATTAGTAACAATAGTTAAAATACTATAGTACTAGTTTTAATTTAGGAAAGTGTAGATATAATGTCATATTAGATGTCTATATAGTAATATAATAGCACAAATGAAATATAATAACTCTAATGTATTAATCCAATATTAATGAAATAAAGTATTACAATTGACATTATAAAAAAAAAACTTTATTAAACAAATACATAGCAACAATTTTGTTTATAAAATTATTCTAAAGAAAGAATATTATTTTTACAAATTAAAGATAAAAGTAGAAAAGTCTAAATTGAAATATAAAAACTTAAAATTAGCAAAAAAAAGAGAAAAGTACTTTTTATATATCTTTTTATCAAGCAGAAATAGTAGAAATTTAAGCAACATTACTGTAAACTATTTTTTAAATACCCCTTGCATAAAGTATCCTTCTAATATTTTTGAGTATATATTTATATTGTACTCAGGTACTTTAAATGACATCACCAATTCAAAAAATGTAAAATATTTCTTTTATTCAATTTTATATAATATTTAATTATTATTTTTATACATAAGTATTTAAAAAAATCTTATTTGCCTTACTGTTAATATTTAAAAAAAAAAAAAATCTTATTTAAGATTATTATTTTTATTTTCAACTTCAAATTTATGACTAAAACCTATACTGCTATAATTATTAGATTCTACATTTTAGTTATTTTCATTCTCAACCAAATCTTTTTCATATATGTTTTCTTCATATAATTTTTTGTATAATTTTTCATTCACAGTAGTTTGATCTTAACTAATTTTAATATAATTGCTTTGCTAATTTGTATCTGACATACTAACATAGTTGAAAATCTAATCATCTTCTAAGCCATCTTTTGCAACAGATATTCCACAACATTTAAACAAATATTATATTAAATTAGAATTAAAAGCTTTTCATGTCTTTTTTACCTATTCAGCAAATAATGCATATAATAGTTTTTAATACATTTTGCAAATATTAATTTATAAATTTCTTCTGACATCTATTTATTATATAATGCACAAATCTTTAAAAGAAATTTTATGCCAAGAAAAAAAAAAAGAAGAAAGTAAAATTAATAAAATAAAAAATACCTTGTTTTTAAAACTTATATAAATTAAAATATCTAATGGTTGCAATTTTTTTGTTAACTTATCAGAAATTACTACCAAGTTTATGTTTTTTTTAAAAAAATAATTTTTAACTAAATTAATTAGATGGATACAAAAAGAATTGATAATTAAAAAAAAGTGTGAATTGCTTAAATGTTGTCTTTTTGTTTAGATATTCTCAATTTACTAAAGCATTTCAGCCTTATTAACCTATTTTTTTTTATTAGTATAAACAAATACACTATTAAAAAATTTTTCTCAAAGCACATTTTTTAGTTTAAAAATATAGACTGAAGTTAATTTGGTTTTATTAGCCATGCAGCTAAGTATAACTATAAAATTACTTTTTTTATAACTAGTAATATAAATACTAATAATATTAGCTTTACATTTTTCAATCATTGTTATATTAAACAAGTCAATAGGTAAAGAGGTTTCATCTATATTTCATATTAATTCTAAAGAATAATTATACTGAATTCATCGATATAAAACAAAACTAAAAAAGTTTTGTTGTTGTTCTTCTAAATCCTTAAGCAAATATTGTACAATAGTAGTGTATTAATGATTTGACAAATTATATCAATCAAAAAACTATTAAGCTATTTATTTAAAAACTTAAATTTGCAAATTTTAAAAAGATCTTTAAATTTTGTTCGAATTAATAAAGATGCTTTAGTAGTTACTAGTGAATGAGTAACTGCATATTGATTGTTATGTCATTCAGTTATTTAATTAAACAAAGCTTTTTCTAGCTATAAATATTTTAGTAGTTTGCTTTTATGCAACTTAAGAAGCTGTGAAAAAGCTTTAATTAACTTAGCTTTTTTACTTTTTCAGTTTCTTACTTGCTTTGTTTAAATATTAAACTCTTAGCCTATTATTTTATTACTTTTATTACTTTTTTCTTAATAAATAATAATTATTAATTTTTCTTAGATATGCTAATGCCTTTGTAATTTTTTAGTTATATGTATCTTCAAAGCACTTTTATTACTACTAACAACTATATTAAGTGAATTTACAAGTTTACAAAAAAAAAACATTTATTTTATTAAATTTTAATCTTTTACATTTTTTAAGTAAATATTATGTATAGTTAATATATGCAATTGTCTAAAAAGAACTTTTTTAAGCATCTTTAACCAATCACTACAAACTCCTAAAAAATATATAGCATTTTTTCTCCTAAAGAATGTATAGTATTCCTTCTCTGAAGAATGTATAGTATCTTTTTTTAACTATAGTATTCTCTTATGTATTATATTTTTTAGATCACATGTTAAATATAAAATATTCAAGGTACTTTAAAAAGTGTTTTATGGTATTTGATATTATACTTAATAGAAAAAACTATTTATGTTATATGAATCATAATATGATTAACACATTTATATATCATGTTGATAGATTTTTCACAGAATTTTTATGAATGAGATAGTAAATCAATTTGATTATAATTAGATAAAAATTATATAATAACAGTTATAGAACATGTTCTTTTATAAAGGTTCAAAATTTAATTACTTATAAATCAAATAAAATAATTTATCTAATTTTATATATAAATTTTAATAAAAAAAACACTTTTTTTAATTTACTTAAGAAAAATAAATATAAAAATTAACTTTAAATATAAAACTTATATTCTTTAGTATTTTTTAAATTTTTTTGCAAAATTACAAGTTTGTATTTATAATAGTTAAAGAAAGATCTTAAGTTAAAGTTTCTTAATTTTTTTCTTGTTTACTATATTGGTTAAACTTCTGCAAAGAGACATGTTTTATAACTAATATATTTTTTAAATCAAATAAGTATCTTACTCTAATTAATAATATAATTAGTTAAAATAATTCTTTAAAAATTAAAGAAGGTTCTACTAAGTAAAAGTTTTTTTTAGCTTTAAGTAAAGTTGTAAAGAAGGTTTTTCTAATTCTAATAATAGTTAGATTATTAAAATTGGCTTAATAGATCCCAAGATACTTGGGGTTAAAGAAAAGAATACAAAGATCTGCAAATTTACTATTACACAAAGTATTATTATACTATAATACTTTATGTAACAATAAATTTGTAGATTCTTGTATTCTTTTCTTTAACTTCAAGTATTTTGAGATCTACTAAGCCAATTTTAATGATCTAACTATTATTAGAATCAGAAGAACCTTCTTTACAAATTTACTTAAAGCCAAAAAAACTTTTACTTAGTAGAACCTTTTTTTTTATTTTTTTTTTTTTCCTTAAGCAGTCACGCTAGTACTTTATTAAGATTTTGGAATTACATTCGCAATTACATAAATATTCTTAACAAACTAAGTCCAGCATCACTCGGCCACCCTAATGGTACCTAGGTGCAACCTGCTGCATTACTTCAAGCAGA
>CAJVQA010002002.1:0-23326 GCA_910591915.1 Cetraspora pellucida
TAGAAGTTTAAGAGCTGTTAGTTTAGTAAAATATTGAGAAAAGTTGAATTGTTTGTTAGAGAAAAGTTGGTTTTAGTAATCTATAGCGAGAGTTAGGTGATTTGCATCCTTGAATATATAGTTAAAATTATTGTATTATATAAAATTGTATTGATAAATGTGTTTTAAAAAAAAGTTGAGTGTTTGTAAATATGAAAGTAGAGGTAGATTCAAATGTGCTAACCATTGGTTATAACATGAGTCTAAATCATATAATGTCTTGTGAGTTGGTTCTTGTAATGCTTTTTTGATGTTTGATGATAAAATAAAATTCAAGAATGTAAAAAATTTTTTTATAGATTTGCTTACTATATGCTCAGCTCTTACAGCTGCAAAGAATGCCATTACCTGCTCTGTATATTGAGTCTAGTTATTGTTAACTTGGTTCTTCATATAAATAGACTTAACCACCTATTCACTTACATTATTCTCTTCTGAAAATGGCTTATGTTCAATAGAGGACATTATTATTTCAGAAGTGATAGCTGCATTTATGGATTCTACAAAAGATTCAATTAAAAAGAATTATAAAAATAAGTAGATGAAGTAGTATCTTGTCTAAGGGTTTTAGTATATAATAGACTTTTATCAGTTTTGGTTTTGTTTTTAGAAAGTTTTGGATTAAAAAAAAGATCATATTTAAACTTTTTAAGAAAATGAAATTTGATTTTAAATTTATTTTAAAGTAGTTTTTGAGCTTGTGAATAAATTAAAGTTTTATATATTTTAAAAATCACTAAAATTAAAATAGTCAGTTATTTGAGAATATAAAAATAGATAATTATTCTGACAAAAAAGTTAGTGTTGACTGGCTTAGTTGCAATTTTAGTAATAGCTTAATGTTTATTAAAGTTATTAATTTTATTATTTTCTGCAGCTGCTCTAAAGAAAGCACAAAAATAAGAATAAAAATAGGAACTATGCCATTTGGAGTTTTCTACAATGTTATTGTTTTTAGTAAATTCTACTTCTGTTTCATCAGCAAATTTGTAAAGCAATGTAGAGATGTAGCATTGAGAAAGATAGCTTGGTATTTTTGATCTTTGTTGAAACTAATAAAATCAAGTTTAGAATTAATTCACCTAGTTATGTTTTTATTAAATAGGGAAATAGGAAATTTTTTAAATAATTTATCAAAGAAGTCTATTAATAAGTTTTCAAAATTGTATTCAGTATCTAAAAAAAGAACAGTGTAAGGATTATTTTTGCTATATGATCAAGTATGAATATAAAATAAAGTAGCTTTGATACAAAATAGAAAATATTCTTATAAAGTGTTGATTAAAGTAATTTTAAAGTCAGATAGAAGTAAGCTTTTGTATGACTCTGTAGATTTGATGACAATTTCAAATTTGATGTAGTTAAAAGTTTTGGTTTTATTAATATTAACAAATTGTTTTTTATAATTTGTAATAAAAGGTTTAAACCATGATTTAAGATTAGATCTAAATTTTTTAAATAAATGAATATGAAACTTTTGGAAGAATTCTTATTATTAAGAATGTTAAAAGATACATTAATATTATATTTTTCATCATTTTATATTTTGAAAAGAGACTGATTAATAACATTTTCACTAATAAAATAATTTAAAGAAAAGTGTATTAATAGTATATTAACTATTTTGGTAAATTTTGAAAGATCAATTGTTTGATATTTATCTTAAAAATAAAAATAAATTCTAGCCAAATTGATTACTACTTGAAAATGGTTTTGTAGTATATAAGAAGGAATAGATTTGTGTAAGGAAAGGATTTTAATATAATTAAGCTTGATAAAAAGAGTAATAATAAATTTATAAAATAGGACTTTGAAAGTTGAATATAAGATATCAAATGAAATAATAACTGATATATCAATAGTTGAATTATGTTAATAGATCTGTAAGAAAGTTAGGTTAGATTCTGGTCAGAATTTTAATAAAATATTTAAAATTTCATTTTGAGACTGATTCCTTTTTAGTTACAGATTTAGTAACTTCTTCTAATACAAAATTAATAAGATAAGACTTGATAAATTCAAAAATTTGTTGAGATAATATTGGATTGAAATTAGTAAATAATTCTATTTTGTTAGTGATAAAAAATTTTTTAGACCAATTGAGAAGGTTTTTTTGTATTTATTATAGAATTTTGAATTTTTTTGTTTTATAACTTTTTTCTTTTTAAAAAGTTGAAAAAATTGTTTAAAGATTTGAATTTTTTCATTTTTGTTAATAAAACCAAATTTATTTGTATAAAATATTATACATTATTGTTAATTAAGAGGTTGAGTTTAAGTTGTAAATTTCAGTTTAAGATTTGAAATATGGACAGAATAAACAGAAAATCTATATAAAATTTTAGCAAAAAATTCAAGAAAATATTTGTTATTACTAAGAAAGACACATAAAATATTGAATTTGTGACAGATGATATAGATATGAATATAATGTATATAAACTTTAATAGCTATAATATTAGATTCAAGATTTGTAATAGTAAAGAAATTAGCTTTAGATGAGCTGTTGTAATTAAAAAAAAATACTGAAATTTTAATAACAGATGACTAAGAGATAGTATTTTTGGTTTTCTTAAATTGGGTTGGAATTATATTTATAGAAGTAGTAGAGCCAAAAGTTAAAGAAGAAGGAGGTGTTGTAGATCTTGAAAGAAGTTGGTAATAATAAAAGATAAATAAAGTATGATATGTTTTATAAAAGCATTGAACAACAGAAGATTGATAAGATGTTTTAAAATAGTGAATTTTGTTTTTTTTATGATATTTAGTTAGATAAACAGCAAATTAAATAGATTTAATTTGTTGTAAATTACTTTCTTTAGCATAATACCAAAACAGTTATTATATTTGACTAAAAAGTAATTTAAATCATATTGATCTGGTTCTTGACCAACAGATATAAGTATAATCACTTCAGATTTTAATATAGATTTAATATAAGAATTCTTAAGTTGAAATGGATCTGAATGATATAGAGTGTGACAAATAAAAGATGAAATAGATAAGAGAATATGGCAAATAAGAGATGTGATAAATAAGAGGATATAATAAATAATTGGAGATGACAAATAGAGAAATGTTACAAGTAGTATGTAACATTTTGTAAATTTATCTGTAAATCAGAAATAATGTTAAACAAATTTGTATAAATTTAGAAAGAATACAAATTTGTAATTGAGTTTTGTTAAAAATAGATTGTAATATACAATTTAGAAATTTTTTAAGTAAAATTAGTAATATAAAATAGATTAAAATATTTTATAATTAATAAATTAAAACATTTAAAATAAACAAAAATTTTTTATAATATAGTAATATATAAATTAGAAAAACTAATTAATAATACTAATAAAAACAATTATTAAAATATAATAATAAATATAATTTATATTTATAAAATTAGATTGAGTTAAAATTATTAAAAAAATTTAATTAAAAAATAATAACTACTTTTTTTGTAATATTGCAAGAAACCAAAATCAAAGTAAATTTTATTAATATAAAAGTAGAAATTCAGAATCAGGTTTATCAACAATTAAAATATTAAATTTATCAATATTGAAATATTATAAACTTTAAGATTTTAAAAAAAATTAATAAACATTCAGTCTAATACTTTTGGATAATAAAACTTTTAGAAACTTTATAACTAAAAAATTTATAAAAAAAAATAATTTAACCACAACTAGAACTATACTTATTAAAATTAAATTTGTAAATAATGACTTTAAAAATACAAAACTTACAATTAGAAGAGTATAAAACCAAAGAAATTTATCTTCACTGCAATATAACAAGGTTATAACTTACAAGCATATAACTATACATATGTTATATATATAGTTAAAATTTTAGTTAAATTGAAGTTGTAGTACTGAGATATAAATTTTTAAAATTTAATAATTAAATTACTATATAATATAAAAATTATACAGAATTACTATAATAAATTGGTAATTAAATTTCAAAAATTTATATTATAAAAACTACTAATTCAATTAAGATAAAATTTTAACTTTATATCTAGCATATATATAATTATGCATTCGCGCTGTATATACTTGTTACACTACATATTGCTTGCATAAATACTTAAAATCTAATTTTTTTAAAAAAAATTAAATTTGATAAAAATTTATTACTTAATAGAATATATAAAGAAAAATAATAAAAAATATATTAAAAGATAACCCCAAATCTATTTTATTTAGCATAAAAAAATTACAAATAAATTAGTTAAATTTAAAAATTCTTATATAGACAAATTGAACTTTAGTTAAGATGTATCATGGTTAATTAAATAGCCAATACTTAAAATAAAAGTTGTTAAAATGTAATTCTTATTTATATGTCTAATTCTAATAAAATACTAAGAACCTTAAAATGCGCAAATTTAAATTCTTAATTCTTAGTCTATAGTAAATAATATTAAATTAGATTTAGATTGATAACTAAATTTGTTACGTTATAGTTTACTTAAAACATTTCAAGATTCCTTCTTAGATTATTTTGCAAATAATGATTCATTAGTTTTTTTGGTGTAATAGGCTTAAAAATACTAGTAACTTGTCCACCAATCTTTTTAATCAATTTGTTTACTAGAATCTTTTCATTAGTGCTTGAAAATATCATAAAAATAATTAATATATTTTCATCGTGCATTTTCTTTAGCTCTAATGCAGCTTTTGTAACTTCGTCAGAATTATTCTCATAAAGATTGATAAATGCTATACTATAAGGTGCTTGATTATATAACTCTTTATAGTATTTTGCCGCTTTAATTCCTTGGTCACATGTATCGAATAAATCAACTTTAAAACTATTTTTAAAAAATTTCGTAATTGCATTTTTTACATTTTCAAGTGGATGAATTAATAATATATGCTTCGAAATATGATCATTTAATCCACCTAATAGCACCTGTTGTGAACCAATATTATGTTCTGAACCTTCTTCTCGTACAAATACCGTTGATATTATTTCAAAATTCCATGTAAACCAAAATTTACTTCCTTTTCCTAGTTGACTTTCAACTCCTATTTCACCACCATTGGTTTCTACTAGTTTTTTGCAAGTTTTAAGACCAAATCCAATACCATTCCAAATTTTAACAACAAAATCGTGACTGATGCTAGTATGAGTATGTATTATGAATAACCTGAGTTATTAAATATGATGCACAATAAAACATAATAGCTTACCCAACTCCGGTATCATATAATTCAATTAACAATGTTTCAACCTTTTGACCACAAGTCTCTTCTTCAAAACTTTTACCATAAATGTTTTGCGATTTCAAAGAAACTTTCAACATTATTTCACCTTTTTCAGTAAAAGTAATTCTGGATGACAAATTTAAATTTTCAATAAATTTATATATGACAAATTAGATTGCATTATGATTGAGAAAAAACATACTTACGAGTTTATTAATAAATTCATCAACACCTGTCTTAATCTATATAAAAAAATATTTTATTTAATAATTCTCACATTTTCATTTCAAAAATAACAAGTGAATGTAGAATTACCTTCTAGAATCACTTTTAACATAACTTGGTAAATAACCAGTTTCATAATTTAAGATTAACTCAATTTTTTTATTTCCTGCACTTTCTTCAAATAATTCAATTGTACTTTCAAATAAATCAAGTAAATTAAAGGTCTCATTTACTAAATTAATTTCATTTTTCTCTAATTTTACTTCATTAATTAGATTATCAATTTTAGATAATACTATATCGGAAGCATGTGACATGATTTTAATCATATCTTTTTGCTGATAAGTATGTATTTCATTTTCAAGAGAATAAAGAATGCCTGTAATTGCCGCTAAAGGAGTTCGTAGCTCTAAATTAAAATTAATAGTTATTATATAAGATAGAGAAGCTAGAATTATACATTGTATTAAATCTTATAATTCAATTTTCATACCATGTGCTGTATTTGCTAATATCAAGTCTTTGGTGTTATTAGCAGCTTTAATTGATTCTATTTGCGCTTCTTTTGTTAATTTCTCTTGTAGCAATTTTTTATAATTAATTGCTATACTGATTTGATTTGATATTTGTTGAAATAACTCAATTTCTGAATCAAGCCAAGTAAGATCTGATGATCTTTGTGCTTTAATCCATATCCAACAATCTTCACAAATCTTTATTCTAGTTGATAACATAGAAACTTGTTTGCCAATGTCAATACAAAATGTATTAACTAAAACTTCTACTTTAAAGCCTTCAGAACCATTAAAATCTAAAAATTCTTTTTGATCGGATGTTGTTTCTTGAGTATTAAGATTTTTAGTTTTAATTTCTTGCTGTTCAGATACCTTATTGCTTTTTTATAAAAATTCAATAATTTAGAATTTTATTTTATAATTTAACAGATTTCAGTATGTTGAAAATACTACCTTGTCAGCTCCGGATCTTCAGATAAAGCAATCATTGTACGGTTTCCAAATTGTAAGGGTTCGTATGAAATAACAAATATTCTATTGCATGGCAATATTCGGTGAATACCTTCAATTGCTTTCGAAAGTGTTTCTTTTAAATCAAATCCGGAAAGGATATTACTTGAAATTGAAATTAATAATTGTTTTATTTCTTCTTGCTTATATTGTCGAGATATTAATTGACAGCGTAGTTCTGAGAGCTTAATATTAGTGCGTATACGAGCCATTAGTTCTTGAGAACTAAAAGGTTTTACTAAATAATCATTTGCACAATAATCTAATCCTAAAATGATAGTGTTAAACTTTAAAATTATTTGATAAAATGACCTCACAAACTAAAAAGATTAATACCAAAATTTTCACCAGCCTTGGCAGTTAGCAATATAATTGGAATTAATCTTGTTGCTATATTAGATCTTAATATATTTAATAGTTCATATCCATTCATATTTGGCATCATGACATCTGTTAATTAAATTAACGAATTAATCGTGTATAGCTAAGAATAGAATATAATGTAAAATTCCCTACCACTAAGGATTAAATCCGGTAGTTTGGATAGCTTTGTCAAAAGCAACATAGCATCACGACCATCACAAGCACAATAAACGTCAAATTCTCTTTTTAGTAATCCTTCTAAATAATTTCTGTGAATTATATGACATTTAGAATGATAGTTTGTACAGTTGTTGATTATAAAAAATCAGTACCTCATGTCACTGTTATCTTCAATAAGTAAAACTTTATGCTTTGTAGCTTCGGAAATTACAGTTTTATCTGCTAATATTTCATCATCGTTTATATTGTTACCATCTATTAATTTCTGATTTAGCATGTCTCCCTTAGTTGTAGGTCTATTGCCTTGAATCCACTGCAAATTTTCTTCCAAATACAGTTGTTTCATTGAGTACAATTGCTGATTTAGATCTAGTTTATCTTCATTTTCATTAAGATAAACTTGATCTTTTGGTAAATGTTCATGCCCCGTTAGAAAACGGCATTTAAATACTGTTCCTTCACCCACTTTTGATGTTACAGTAATATCTCCACCATGATTCACAATAAGTTCTTTTACAAGGGCAAGACCAATTCCGGTTCCTTCATGACTACGCGACTGTTGAGATTCGGCGCGATAAAAACGTTGGAATAAGTTTGGAAGATTAGTTTCAGAAATTCCAATACCTGAATTATTGATGTAAAATTAAGTACAGTGCACAAATGTATAAATCTATTACAAGCAAGGACATTAGCTAACCTGTATCTGATACTTCAAGGATCACCATTTTTCTCCCATTATCGTTTTCTATGTACAATCGAATACAGATTCGTCCATTCCAAGTATACTTAATTGCATTTGAACCTTTAAAGTCATATTATTTAAATAAATTTTATTTCTATTGTTCAACGATTGTTAGAAAAAATAAAAACTTACAGAGGTTATAAACAATTGTTTCGAACATGTTATGATCCAAGTAAACTTTACTTTCTAAAGTTTGTTTAAATTCATCTGGATTTGGAATATCTATAATATAGTCTAAACCGAATTTTTTGGCAATATTACTAAAATTAGCAACTAATTCATGGGTGAATTTTGCTATATCAGTTTCACGATAGTGCGCATCTAGTCGACCACTTTCGACACTTGAAAACTTTTATTTAAAAAAAAGAAAAACTTTTATATTAATATAATAGAATAAATCTTTATTTAAAATTTAACAAGTTAAATATTGTATATGAATTACCTGAAGTAAACTACTGACAAGTTTAAGTAATCTATGAGTATTACGTTGAACGGTTTGAAGGTTTTTGTGAATAAGTGTTTCTTTCGTACAGGATTCAATTGCTTCATTAAGAGGTGAAAGGATTAATGTCAACGGTGCTAACGATACCAAAAAAAAAAAGAACATTATTTTTTCATTCAAGAGTCAATATATATATTATGGAATCGATAAATACTAAACAATTCATGACTCATATTTTGGAAAAATGTGACTTTCTGACGATTTAGATCAGCCAACATTTCTATCTGTTTTTTTTCCTCTTCTCTTAAAATACTACGTGTTAATATTGAACTAACATGATCCACAACTAACTAAACAATTAATAAAATTTTACACAATTAATATTTTTCCAGTCTCATAAATTTAAAATTTAACGGAAAAAACTTACTAATAAAAATTTAAAATATTCATCATCAAGTGGTCTACACGGACTAATCCCACAGATCAATATAGCAGATGAGGCATATTCACCCCCATAAGAAATTTTAACTGGAAATAGCACTGCTTGAGATTCATCATTTAAAAGAACTTTAACATGTTTATTTTCTTTCAGAACTAGATGAATTGGCCAAGATTTACATTCTAAGAATAAATGATTTATTTTCCCTCGCTTTATTTCCACATATGTGTTGTAGCTTTCCTCTGCAGTTTTAGTCAGGTTAATTATTTTAGGAGTTGTCAATAATTTATCAGGTATATTCTCCAAATTAAATGTGGTTGCTGTTAGATGAGCAACACGTGGTTGAAAGCCGAGTTTTGATTTACTGTTATCAACAAGATAAAGTAATGCAAAAGGAATGTCATTATCGATTTCATGTAATATTGACATTATTATATCGCAAGCACATTCTAAAGAATCTATATCTTTAAAAGATAATGCAAATATAATGTAATATTATTTTGCATAATGATTGACAAACAACAAAACAATAAATTTGATGATTTACTAACCATTACTACGATCTCCTAGATCACGAAGAGTTTTTAGCCTTCGATTGATTAGAACATTACAAGTTGTATCAACCGTAATATTTGTTATAGCCCAAACAGTGCCATCCTCTTTAAAAATTGGGCTCATCGTATAAGAAAGATATTGTTCTTCTACAAAGTTATCATGATAAAATGGCATGTAACAATTATTTTCAAGTATACCTCTTCTAGTTGATCTTATTCTTATGTTAAATTACAGTTAAAATTATTTATTAGACTTTGCAATAATAGAAACGGAATATTTAGTCGAACTTACTGCTCGTACTTTGACTTAACAAAGTCAAAGTATTCAGGGAAAGATTCAATAAATGGTTTTCCAAATGCTATTTAATTATGGCTATAATTTAGTTTGCCTTCCTTTATTAGAAGAAAACAATAAAAAAACGTATGATTACACTAACCATTTGGATGTTTCAATTTTATCCCTTGTGCTGTCACTATTTAAATGGGTGTGATGGTGTAATTAGTTATTTAATATTATATGTATATGTAATATTAATATTACAATAAGGGATTTATATACTGTACTTTGACTATATATATAAACAAGATCAGGACCACAGAAGATACAGAATTGGAAAAGAGAATGTAAACAATGATCCTAATAATTTGTTGTAGATAAACTTTCACTTAATTTTTTGAACTAAATAGATGTTACGACTGATGTTGATATCGAGTAGTTCATAGAAAAGGATAAATTCTTAACCTATCAAGACAAAAAAGATTGATCACCAAATTATAAAATTCATTTGAAAACAAGATCCAAATTTCCCGCATCAACACCAGCCTAACAATAGATCATTGAACTAAATAGATTGAATGAGATAACAATTAATAAAAATCACCACAACAGTCCTAAATGAAGGTTCCCATGAATCCATGGGTCCAAGACAAGTTGACGACCAGTCATAATTATTGGCTAAGTCTATCACACTTATTTCATCTTTCTTATTATCGTTATTGACTGACATAGGAATTTTAATAAACGAAAATTTAACTTTTATGTACAGTATATAGGTATTTAGATTGGACCATTTATAAAGTATTTAATATGTAACAATTTCAATTACATAATGCAGATATGAATAATCACGGATTACGTACATACATACCGATACGTATTTACGTAAGCGTAGAAAAGTCCCACGCAGTCACATGATCTTCCGCCTTACGGAAATAAATTTATTTTGTGTTTATTATAATTATTATCAGTCATTACTTTGTATCACCGTAGTTTCGCAAAATAATGATCGAGTCGTTATTCAAGACTCAATTTCCGGAGAGCTAAGAATTAATTTTAACAATTTTTTTTTAAAAAAATTATCATTTATATTTATTAAAAAATTGATTCAAAATAACACCCTAAAGGAAATCTTCTTAATTGTTATTTAAGAGACCAAACTATCCCTTCAACCGTATAGCATACAAATTTTTACGCTAAAATTTTTAATGATCTATTGCGCCTTATTTTATTATACCTAGTTCCTAAGCTAAAATTGAAACGTGATACATGTACCAGGAATGGAGTATGGAATACGAAGAGTAGTATCTTTTTTATCCGATTGGTTGATCTAATCTCGTGACTTCATCTTGAGATCTCTATCGCTATATTTATACTTTATGAGGCTTTTTGTCTATTGACACATGATAAAAAAAAAAAAGCAAATTAGATGTTTGTTATCAAAGGATTATTCTAGATTATTATACGCAATGTTAAATTTCTCTATTTGTTATCGTGGCTTTTAACCCCATGAAATTATTCTTGTTTTTGTTTGCTGCTCGGACTGTATTATCATTGTTAATCATTTATATCATAAATTTTCTGCTTCACTTGATTTGAATAAATTGGGTTTGTGGTTATACCAGTTTACTCTGTTAAATATATTAAATATAAAATTTTCATATATCAGGTTTCAACTATTCTTTGAATTAATTTAAACCAGGATTTTATTACATTTTCATATTTTATAAATTTTCCTAACTAAATTAGTTCATTTTAGCTGTCCTAGTTCAATAATTCAAAGGTATCAATTTTTAAAGCATACATTTAAGAATTAAACCATTTGTTGATTTATGAACCTCCTTACTGTTATTGAAGCTTGATTCTCTGTTTTTTATACTGTCATCATTGAAAGGGAGTTCTTTCATTAATTATGCAGAGTTTACCTCTAATGGTTGATTTATGAAAGACGCGAAACCTGATGATAAATTAGGGAACTTGAAGTTTATGAGATTAGTAAGCATTTATTGTATAAAGAATTTAGGTTTATGTATTCTTTATTTAAAGCCGATTTCAGAAAGCATCCTTTCCTCCTGAATGCAGGCAAGAAAAACCTTTTGAATACATTTTTTATGAAGTCTACATTAGGATTATAACATTTATGTTACAACTTTTAATTACACATGCTTTCCCACAGGTAACTCATTCTATCAAGTTTATGCGAGAGCATATAACGCTCCAGTAGCTACGTTTACGTGACTATTAAGAAGTTTATGTTCCCAGGGAATTAAGCCATTATAAATACGTAAGAATGCCTAATACTAAAAAGGTATGATTACCATGACAACTTAATTAAACGAATACAGAAGAAGAGACACGGGAAAAAATTATTCGGTACAACACTTTACATTTAATCGTAAATCAGAATGTCTTTTTTATGTACCTATGTACCGTTTTACAATAATTAGATTAAATTGATTTTACATTTAATAATAAATTTTCTTATTGCTACCCTATTCTTTTAATGCATGCAGATGGCTTCGCGACATGTTCTGATAACTATATTGATCTTTTTCATTAAAGAATTAAAAAAACTATTACATGACTCTAATCATATTTACCTAAATAGACGACCACAGTCTTATATGAATTATGTGATTTTGTGTATATTTTATTAATAATTTAAATTTCATATAATTTACCATTAAATTAATACATATAAGTTAATAAATAGCAAATATATTATTTTAAATACTTCTAATAAAAATAATCTTTATACTGCCAAATCAAATAAATAATTTGCTAATTAAAATATAAAGTAATTAATATGGTATAAATAATTTATTTTAAATTACTCATTAACAAGTGTTTTTTATATTCACTGGTAAAATAACAACAAAAGTGAATAATTTATTAGGAAGAGACTACGTAATGTACATACAAGAATGCTACATCAAAACTATACTAATACTAATCTATCTAAGTTGCCGCCTAGAAACATAATTAGTATTCAACTTACTGCACATATAATCAAAATTATAGTTGCAAGTGAAACTGGTAAAAGTTAAAAATGCTAATAAAATTAATAAAATTGATAAAATTAAATATAGGAGCAAACAAAGAACCTATGATGAAAACAGTTTCATCTGCAGCTCTATCTACTGTAAAATCAACCTTCCATTCCTAGTTTTGCATGACAATGTCGCGCAGCTACTTATTTATTAGTGTACCTAAATTGGTAACGTCAAGCAGACGTCGCTATTATACTCAACCCTCGCTTATATATATATATTCTTTTACTTTATTTCTAAGTTAGTGCACCATACAATGTAGTTCTAATTTAAAAACTTGCAGCAACAAAAATACTACGTAACAAAGTCAGCTGAAATAAGACTATTTGTGGCGCTTCATTATACTATATCCGAGATCAATATCTACAAAGACATATCAATACAGTATGCGTATTGCATAACTCACATGATCATTGGCGTGTTATTTGTGGGGACGAAGCTACCCTAATGAAGAGGAATAATTTCGCATAATAAAAAATTGGTAAAATAAAATATGTAACTTTGTAAATCCTTTCCATAACTATCGAAATACGAAAGTGTATTGGGGGATTTCTGCGTACTAACAGGCCAATTAGTCTTATTTTTACATCAGTTTTCTTTATCTTATGGCATTTATCATAACAGATATAATACGTATATAATTTTAGTTACAGAATTGATATCGATATTCTTTACAGTATATACCATTAACAAAAAAGTTAGTTAAATAAATAATTGTTGAGGCTTTCAGTGCCATCAACGCAATAGCTAGCATTATAATTAAGGTTGCATTTAGTTATGTGCCATTTATATGATATCCGAATTTTTTTCGCTTACGAACAATGCGTATCTAGCGATTTGATTGGATGTTAGAAAGGATTGGCAAAAATTTTCGCGGTACGCACAGTACGTATAGTACTGTACGTGGCTATCTCTAGTTGCGTTACAAAAGTTGCAATCTTAAAATACATGTAATTTTGCGTAAGTTTCTCATAAATCAGATTTCAAGTAATTTTCATTACGTTATATACAAAGTACCAGCTTTATAAAAGTTTGTTCTGCATTATCGTTATTTCATCTTTAATTTAATATATAATCTGAACTGTGATCTCAGAATTAATATCATGTTTCAAAATTACAAATTACATTAAAACTAATTTACCGAAACTTACCGCAAAAATAGTATAAAATTACAATAATTTTACATCGCTAATTATAATACAGAGAATAATAAATCTTATTGTCATTTTAATAAAAAAAAATCATGAGAATTATAATGACATTGTTGATCGTTTTAAGACATTAAATAGAATATTGTAAATTTTTCATAGAAAAGAATTGAATTAATATTTTAGTAGACTACAGTAAAGCATTTTCGTAGACATTATTAATTCATGTATCGTAATAGTAAAGAATATTTTCGTATGTAGATAGATTTACAAGTGAATAAATATACTGTATGGACTTGCCTACCGCATGGGATGTTAATGATAAATCCACTCTTTTAAACGTGGATGCAAATGGGCATAGTATAAATCACGTAGGTGAGAATACTGTATGACTTTATATTTTGATACCCCCACATGTATAAAAACATTCTCAAAAAATTATAATCAGTTACTAAGAGTTTCTATATAAAAATATTGGATAAAGAATATTAAAACTACATAACTTATTAAGGATCTTTTTTTGATAAAGGGCGTAGCGAAAATATAGAAGACATTGTAATTCATGCAATTAATCCAATTCCGTCAGAATGCAAATTATTTTACTTTGAAATTGATATTGTAGATATTATGGAGAAAGGATAAGATGCAAGTCTTTTACGACTTTTTCATATTGCAAATAAGATTATTTCTTTTAATCTTTTTTGAAAGAATTATCGCAATTGGATTTCGCACAAATTCTGCAGAACTAAGTAAGATGCCCGGTAATTACATATTTTCTTTTTATTAGTTATTAATCATTCGCCTCATGATCATGTACTAATCACCAATTAATTGCTTCAATAAAAAATCATCTCCGGCCTAAAATAACCTAACGGCAAAGCTCAACGGTTGATGTGTAATGCGATGCTTTTCGTCATTTTAATTATTTGAATTTATATGAATGAAGTTTGGTTAATTTAGAACTATCATTGTTGATTCGTAGCACAGGTTTTATTTATATCCTCACGACAGTTACACGGCATTACACAACTTTTTTATATAAACATGCCAATACTCTTAATAACATTATAATTTTAATAACATATCATGTCAAATGAAAAAAGTTTGTCAGATATTTACAATAATCCATCTACAGAATTGATAAAAAGCGCTATTAATAATGATAATACTTCAGAACAAATAGATATATCAATGCATAATTCACAAGTTTTTTTAAATAAAGTTATTGATGAATTATGTAACGTGTATAATAAAGAAGTCATGAAAGGAAATCCTATAAGCTCAATCCTTTATTCAATAGAACAATATTTTATAAATAAGCAGCAAAACCCAGAAGAAATAATCAACTTATGTTTAAATAATAAAACAAACCCTATTGTTCAAACCAATCCTATAATTCAAAATATTCTTGCATATTGTTATCGCTATGGAAAATGGGTAAGAAATGATAACCGTCAAGTATTTCTTCATTATCAAAATTCAGCAGAGATGGGAAATTCTATTGGAATAAGTAATCTTGGATTTTGTTATCAAGACGGAATTGGAGTTGAAAAAGACGATCATAAAGTATTTATATACCATCAAAAATCAGCAGATATGGATGATTCTTACGGAATTAACAATCTTGGAGATTGTTACAGAGACGGAATTGGAGTTGAAAAGGATAAACATAAGGCATTTAATTATTATCAAAAATCTGCTGATATGGGTAATTCTAACGGAATAGACAGTCTTGGATATTGTTATGAAGAAGGTATTGGAGTTGAAAAGGATGAACATAAGGCATTCACTTATTATCAAAAATCTGCTGATATGGGTAATTTTAACGGAATAAACAGTCTTGGATACTGTTATCAAAAAGGAATTGGAGTTGAAAAAGATGAACATAAGGCATTCACTTATTATCAAAAATCTGCTGATATGGGTAATTCTTTCGGAATATACAGACTTGGATATTGTTACAGAGAAGGAATTGGAGTTGAAAAGGATGAACATAAGGCATTCACTTATTATCAAAAATCTGCTGATATGGGTAGCTCTTCAGGAATATATTGTGTTGGTTATTGTTATCAAAATGGAATTGGAGTCACAAAGGATGTATACAAAGCAATTATTCTCTATCAAAAATCCGCCAGTATGAATCATACTAGTGCAATGATTCAGCTTGGGATCTGTTATTTAAACGGGATTGGTGTTGATATTGACAAACATAGAGCGTTTAATTATTTTCAGCGATCAGCTGATATGGAACGTAAAACTGGAATGATCTATCTTGGACATTGCTATCGAAATGGAATTGGAACTACAAGGAACTTAAGGAAAGCAAATTTGTGGTATCAAAAGTAATATCATGATTATATCTTTGTTCTTTTATACAATTATATTTTTTACAATGTGCTAAATAAATTATTAGAGGAAAAACTAAATCGTCAGGTAATTTATTTTATTACATGATGTTACTTTTCAAGTTCTTAAATTTAACCAAAATTTTTAGCTACAAAAGAAAGGCGATACAAAGATGATACGGATGATAATTTAAAGAAAATTTTTGATGAAAATAAGAATAATTTATCATGGATTTCTTATGATGAATTTGAAGATATTGAAAAGATAGGACAAGGAGGATTTGCAACAGTATATGAAGCTACTTGGTTTGATCAAAATTATAATCTTACGACAACAGTAGCACTTAAATCGCTTCATAAATTAAAATCTTTTCACGAAGAAGTAATTTAATTTTGTAGAATAATTGTTTTAATATTTAACATACTCTTTATTAACTTTTTTCTTTTAATAGGTAAAGGCATATAGTGCTATTAATTGTGAAAGTCCATCATTTTTGCAATGTTATGGAATATCAAAAGATAATAATAATAATTATATCCTTGTGTTAAAATATGCCAAGTTGGGCTCTTTGCGTAAAAACATTTATCATATGTTAGAAATGAATTGGGAAGATAAGTTAAATTTGCTACATTGCATTGTGTCAGATCTTCAAGTAATCCACTCACAAAAAATTATTCATCGAGATTTACATAGTGGAAATATCTTGCAAGACACATTGCATAGCGCATATATTGCTGATTTAGGACTTTCTATATCTTCTAATGTGACGCTAGAAGCTGAATCCAGTGGTGTTTATGGAGTTTTACCGTATATGGCTCCAGAAGTTTTAATAGGAGGACAATATACAACAGCATCAGATATTTATTCATTTGGTATAATTATGTGGGAAATTTTGTATGGAAAACCAATCTCTTATGATCAAAAAATCGGATCACAGCTTCAAATTAAAATATGTTATTATAATTTACGACCCACGATTTTAGAAAACACACCACAATGTTATATGAATTTAATGAAAGAATGCTGGGAAAAAGAACCAAACAACCGACCATCAGCAGAAAAACTCTGCGAAATTTTTGTAAAATGGCAAAATGATGAAAATATTCTACTTGAGCTATCTGAATCTAAAAAAATTAAAGGTGATCATATACAAGCATATCCAGAAACGGATTATAAAAGCAAATTTATTCAACATACTTCATCGTTTTATTCGGGTAAATAATTTCTATTCTTAATATATCCTTATAATATTAATATTTAATATTATTGGTTTGTTCGCATTATTTGCAGGCGATGGGCTAAGTCAATTAACGATTCCAATGGGTGGGTCCGCTTAAAAAGTAATTGGTCATAATATTTTTTATATTTATCGAAGCAGATTTAATAAAATTTACTTTGATTAGTTTCTTAGAAATTATTCGAGTTTTCAAAATAATGTTTAAAGAGAAATATGTTTAATATTATATACAACCATTTTTAAACAATCAAAATCGAATCATGATTTTTAAGAACGCGTTTTAAAACATTTGCCATCCCTAGATGGAGATAACAAACTAAATAAGACGCGAGAATGAATAACTAAAGAAAAAAGCGGTATAATGATATAAAAATTTTCGTAATGCGATCATAGTGAGATGCTGCATAAAAGTTATTTGTTTGCCAATTGGTTTAAAAATTACTTTTGCCTGGATCCGTATAGAAAATCTACAAGGCATATAGTGTTTCTTTTTTAATATCATTTTTCACTTTTTTTATTTGGGATTAGGGATATGAATCGATTCTATAATAATCGTTGCAATTGTTTATTGAATTATAAAAAAAAATTATCATTTTTGTCTATATACAATTATATATTTAGAATCGATTTTAAAATTGAAGTCAATTTTGAAGCATATTAATCGTTTAGTTGGAATAATATTCATGGTTATGGAGGTATTTCACTTAAATATTGAAATTTCATAATTAATAGTGATCCATCATTCCACTTATTTCAGATATTAAAAAATATTTGTCAAAGAACAAATTATTAGTTCGTTATTTAATATATACCATATATGTATTATTTTAAGCCAAATTTTTAGAACTGGCCTTTTCACTCCTCCATTAATAAATGACAAATTATATGATTTCTGGATAAAATATTGTTCAGGGCTAAGTGGATGACATTATACTTTACAATATAGCAGGTATTAAAGTTGAATACCATATTATTTTTGTATAAAATTTTTTAATAAACTGAGAATAGGCATAAATTTTAATATAATTAAAAACACTTATATCTGATTCACAAATTATTTTACTTTATTTGTAGTTAGGTTTATTATTTGTTAGCTATATTTAATATAAGCAACATTCTAGTTCTAATTTCAATATTGATAAATCAATTGATTAATCGATAAAACTATTTGGCGTTCTAAATTCTATTAACTTTATTAAAAACAATTTTATTATAACTTACATTGCATTACATAATTTACGATCGCTTTGTATTATATAATTTACGATCGCTTTGTATTATATAAAATTTATTGACGATTTACTGCTCTATCCTGATATTTGGATTATTAGATTGTATAGTAAAATTAATAATATTATTACAAATACCCAATTCTTTCAGAGTATTGTTCTTACAAAGTGCATATGCTAATGCTTTTCCTCCATCTGATCCAAGTTTATTATTTTTAAGATTTAAACATTTTAGAACGGTGTTCTTGCAAAGCGCACCTGCTAATGCTTTACCTCCTTTTGATCCAATATTATTCCAACAAAGATCCAAAGAAGTCAGGCTAGTGTTCTTACAAAGTGCTTCAGCTAATGCTTTTCCACCTTCAGATCCAAGATCGTTATCTCTAAGATTCAAACATTTCAACATGGTATTTTTGCAAAGCGCATTTGCTAATGCTTTTCCACCTTCTGATGCAAGCTTATTATTATGAAGATTCAAAATGTTCAGCGTACTGTTCTTGCAAAGTGCATCTGCTAATTCTTTTCCTCCTGATCCAATCCAATTAGAACTGAGATCTAAAGAAATCAATGTGGTGTTCATACAAAGTGCATCTGCTAATGCTTTGCCTCCTTCGTATCCAAGATCGTTATAACTAAGATTCAAAGAAGTCAAAGCGGTGTTCTTACAAAGTGCATATGCTAATGCTTTTCCTCCTTCTGACCCAAGTTTATTATTTCCAAGATTTAAGGACACTAGTGTGAAGTTCTTGCAAAGTGCATTTGCTAATGCTTTTCCTCCTTCATATCCAAGATTATTACGACTAAGATCCAAAAAAGTCAATGTAGTGTTCTTGCAAAGTGCGTTTGCTAATTCTATTCCTCCTTCGGATCCAAAATTATTACCTTCAAGGTATAAAAAAATCAGCGTAGTATTCTTGCAAAGTGCATTTGCTAATTCTTGTCCTCCTTCGGATCCAAGTCTATTATTTACAAGACACAAAAAAACCACCGTAGTATTATTGCAGAGTGCATTTGCTAATCCTTTTCTTTCTTTTGGTCCAAGTTTATTTCCCATAAGATTCAAAGAAGTCAGAGTAGTATTCTTATGAAGTGCTTTTATTAATTCGTCCATTTGTTCCACTCCATAATGACCATAAGCAAGATCCCAAGATGAAGCACTTTTTCGATCTTCAGCACTGTGATGGCTGTTCTTGATAATTTCTTCATAAAGTTCTAATGCTTTGAGAAATTTGCCTTGTTTAAAACATTCATGCGCTTCTTTTCTCATACTTTCAAGAATACTACCATCTTGAGTTGAAACGTTTATTGTATCAGATAAATAATGTGAAGCTTGCATCGTAATATTGAGAGAGTTTTCAAGCATGCTTATATTATATTGATGAATCGGGGAAGTTTCGTTATTTTTAGTCGATGCTCCAACGGAATGGTGTTGACTTAGAGTTTCATTAGGAATAAGTTGTCTTAAAGTACTGAGAATTTCTTTTGTTTCTGGACGATTTGCAGGATCCCAGTCCCAACATCGTTTATAAAGATCAATATATTCAGGTAATGTACCTTCTATAGGTTCTTCTCTATTTCCTTGAGATATGTGAAAGCAGAGGGCCATTTTCGACTCAATGGTTTGAAATGGTGGTCTTCCGCTTGAAATTTCCCAGAGGATTACTCCAAGACTATAGATATCAGATTTCATATTACACTTATAATTGGGATTAATAAAGCAATTAGGTTCAATATATTCTGGCATTCCATGTAATATTGAATTTGAAGTTTTAGATATTTCATTTATTTGTCTTGATAGTCCAAAATCTGCAATCTTTGGCTGATTTCGGTGAATCAAAATATTCTTTGAATGCTAGATTACAAGAATATTAGTGAATTAATAAATATAAAAATCCAGTAAAATCTATAACACTTACAAGGTCTCTATGAATAATATTATTTTCATGCAAGAATATAAGTCCGAGTGATATTTCCTTAGCAATACGTAGCTTATCAGACCATTGCAAATTAATAAAATTTTCTTTTAAATATTCTCGTAAAGTTCCTTCATTAGCATATTGTAAAACCATATTGTAATGTCCGTTGAAATCTAATTATTTGCATTAGATAAATATTTTATTTGTTAATATAATACACTCAAAAAAACTATTAATATTTTCATACCTTTTGTGATACCAAAGCATGCAATGATGTTTGGATGACAACAAACTCTTCGTAACAACTTAAGCTAATATATATAGTAATATAATTTTATTATTCGGTAATTGGGTGTAATTTGATTTTTAATATAACAATAATACCTCATTGATAAAATCTTTAATGGTTTTTTCATCTATGCTTATATCGACCCTAAGACATTTAAGGGCAACTGTTAAATAACTGTCTTTCCATTCGTATTTAAATACCTTTCCAAAACCTCCAGTACCAATCTCTATTGGATCTGTAAATTTATTAAACTCGATATAATTAATATGCCCATCAGAAACTGCTCTTTCAAGCCATTCAGTTAGTGGTTTTCCCATGATTTTTTGAAAGCACTTACGTACTGTACGTACACATGTATATACGTACTTAAGTACATACATGCACATGTCCTTTGTACTTATTGATTACGTGACACAACATTAGTTAACCCACTTCAATTTTTTTTTGTTTGGAATACTGTAGATCTTTTCCATAAAAACCTGTGATCCGCCACATTTCCTTTTTGACTAAAACAGAAAAGATTTTCGTCGAAAAATTTTACCTTATGTTGTTATACATGTACTATTCTATGTACACGCGTGCATAGATCAATTTGCATAAGGCTCCTGTAATTTTTTTATCGTACTCGGGTTGTATTTATAGATTTTTTCTCGTATCACGTGAGCACCTGTTTAAATTAAATAAGTACGTAACATAAATAGATGTTCTTTAATTTTATATATGTGTCGTGCCTAATGTTGTTAGACGAAACCTAAGGGTTTCATCAAAAAAAAATTGAAATGACGAAATGACGAAACTGAAGAAAGGTGACGAAACTGACGAAAGGTGACGAAACTGATGAAAGGTGACGAAACTGACGAAAGGTGACAAAAATGACGAAAGGTGATGAAACTGATGAGAGGTAATAAAACTGATGAAAGATACAAAACTGATGAAAGATAATGAAACTGTTGAAAGGAAACATAACTGATGAAAGTTGTTTAAACCTATAAAAGGTAATAAAACTAATAAAGTTTAAGAAACTGACAAAAAGTAAAGATAAAGAAATTAATATAATTAATAATTTTGGTTTTTTGAGTATTATTTTTATATTGTACAATTATCAAAATTTCTTTTGTTTTTTATTTTTATATCATCATAGTTATTTTAATTTATAGTTTATAATTGTATAAAATAATTAGAATTTCTAGGTTTAGTTTTAAATTAGTTTATTTAGAGACTCAAATCTTAAATATTATTAATTTAATAATTAATTTAAATTTGTTTTAAAGTTTGATCTAAATTTGATTAAAAAGTTTCTAAAATAGTTAAATCTAAATAGAATATAAATTTTGATTTTAACAAATTTATTTAAAATAAAAAAATTAGAATTTATTAGTAAAATTTAATTAAATTATATAAAGTTTTATAATTTTTTTAAAAAAATTTATTAGTTCACATATAATGTTTATATATAACTATAATTTATTGAAGAAATATTATATATATAACACCATGTTATATATCGCATCATATCACATGATTTAATTTTGAATATATAAACTTTTGATATTATGTTATTTTGATTATCTATAAATATCGAAGTGACCTTTTTTCGCTTACGAAAGTGTTGGGTGGTTTTTGCTTTTACAAAGGTGTTGGGTGGCTCTTACTATTTACAAAGTGTCAGGTGGCTCTCTTTATTTACAAAGTATTTCTTTTATGAAGGTGGGTAGCTTTTCTTTATTCAAGGTGCTGGCATTTTTTTTTTTTGAATTGTAGTGTCAGTAAAATGGTAGTCGCTGAATTTCTTTAACAGTGCTTCTTATTTTTACAACAATTCCAGGTGTCTTATTGCTCTTCGAAGGCATTACATGGCTCTTTCTTTCCTTACAAAGTGTCTGTTCATTCATCTCGTTTTGATCAAGACGTCAGCCTTTTTTTTTATTGATTTGCAAGTGTAATGAATAGTAGGCACTGAATTTCTTCAATATTTCTTGCCTTTACAAATACCAGGTGTCTTTTCGCTTTACGAAGGTATTACATGGCTCTTTATTTCCTTTACAAGGTGTCTAGTAGCTCATTTTGCTTTAGTCAAGTACCAGGTAGTTTTTGTGTTCATAATATTGATGAGATAGTATTTAATTGAACTTTAATTAACAGTTTCTTCTTTATGAATATGTTTGAAGGTTCTTTCTGTTATTACAAAGGTGTCAGGTAGCACTTAGTACTAAGTGATTTCACTGCGGGTAGTTTTTTTTTGTCTTAGAAAAGGTGTTGTGTGGTTTTCGCTTTAATTAAAGTGTTAGGTAATTTTTTGCCTTCATAAATGTGTTTGATAAAATATGTTAAACTTCTTTATTAACAGGTTTTCTGACTTTTGCAAAGACGCTGGGCAGCTTTTTGGTTTTTGCATTTTTTGTACCTTCATAAGGTTATTGGGTGGTTTTCTAATTGTAGCATCGAATTGAAGTGTGGCTTTTTTTGTAGTAAAGTGGTATGGATATTATGGTGTTTATGTTCATAAGAATATTTTCTGAATTTAACTTATCATTATTTTTTAGACATCAACTATTTCATTCTATTGACCTTTAATTCTTTTTTGTGGTTGTTTTCCTGTGCAGATATTA
>CAJVQA010002003.1:0-23325 GCA_910591915.1 Cetraspora pellucida
AATATAATAATAGTTCAAATTTTTACTATAATAGATAAATTATTTTATTTATATTTTGTAAAATTTTAATAAAAATTGATTGTAATTTAAAAAAGGTTTATAAATAGTATATTTCAATTTTATATTAAAATTTTAAAATATTATATAAAACTATATAAAAATGATCTATGTACCTTTTATTTTTAAATAATCTAAGTAAATAGGAAAATAGTAAAGTAATTTCTATTTAGTATAGTTTATAATTTTTACAAGCCTGACTTAGACTTATAATTGTAGTTATCTGATATCTGAGAATTGCAAATTTTATATCTGACATAGGCTTAAAATTGTGATTATCTAATTTTTTATAAATTGCAAGTTTCACACTTTTTTTTTTCTTATTTATCTCTTTTTTTCTTTTTATTTCTTGTTTTGTATCTTTTATCGTTTACCCCTATACCTCTGTTTTTTTTTATATATAAAATCATTTTTTTGTTTTTTTGCTTTCCTATGAAAAGACATCATCAGATTTGTGATATTCTATTGTAGGCCAGCAGTCAGATGAGCAGCCTACCTCTGTTTGGAGTAGCATAGCAGGTCACACTTAGGTATTAATAAAATAGCTAGGTAATGCTAGACTTAGTGATTAGAAAAATTTTTTATAATTTGTATAGTTTCAAGAATTTTAATAAAGTACTAGTGTAATTTCTTAAGTTAAAAAAAAAAAAATAAATAAATACTTAACTATTAAAGCAATAATATAATTTAAAAAAAAGTTAAATAAACTAAAAATATATTAAATAAAGAAAACACTTTTCAATGATTACTTAAACCAAATTTTCCAAAAAGCTGAACTATAAAAAAATAATATAGTTAATCTATTAAACTTTATGAAAACCTTTTTGAAGTACTGTATATGCATTGTTAGATATTGAAATAGAGTTGAAAAAAAGTTGCAGCCTTGAAACTATAAAAGAAGTAGTTAATAAAAGCCAAGATTTCTTATTAAGTAAATAACAAAGTTGGATATATTAGTTCTATACAACTATAAAATCTACAAGAAACATCTACAAGGGTTCAGAACTTACAAAAGCTAAAAGTTGGTTTACTTAGCACTTTTACTTTTTTTTGAAGAAAATTTTATAAAAGTAAGTGATTCAGTTTACCTCTTCTAAAAATCGATACATAAAATTATCAAAACAGTTAGCAGTGCTTACTTTCTAAATAGGATTGTTGATAATATAGATTAGAAATAATACAGTAATACAAACATAACTATACACATATTTCAAGCTGCTAGAAACCTATTAAACACTGCCTTTAGACTAACTAGTATTCTATATTAACTCTTTATGATAAAGTCAAAGTTTTTTTCTTCTTTTTGGTTTTTTGTTTAAATAATCTAAGTAAATAGAAAAATAGTAGAGTAATTTCTATTTAGTATAGTTTATAATTTTTACAAGCCTAATACAAACTTATAATTGTAGTTGTCTGATATCTGTGAATTGCAAGTTTTATACTTAACATAGGCTCAAAATTATGACTATCTGATTTTTTGTAAATTGCAAGTTTTACACTTACTTTTTTTTTATTTATCTTCTTTCTTTCTTTTATTTCTTGTTTTGTATCTTTTATCATTTATCTCTATATCTCTGTTTTTTTATTTTTATATATAAAATCTTTTTTTGTTTTTTTGCTTCTTTACAAGAAGATATTATCAGATTGGTGATATTCTATTGTAGAGCAGCAGTCAGATGAGCAGTATACCTCTGTTTGGAGTAATGTAGCAGGTCACACTTAGGTACCAATAAGGTGGCCAGATGATGCTAAACTTAAGTATTAAAAAAATTCTCTATAATCAGTATAGTTTTAAGAATTTTAATAAGATACTAGTGTGATTGCTTAAGTTAAAAAAAAAATAAATAAATAAAAATAAATAAATAAACTAAAAACTTAATGAAATTTTTATTTGAAATTTTATTTAATTTTAAAAACTTTAGCCAAAAATTAGATAATAAGCAAGCAGCATTATACAATAAATTTCTCAAATTTGATTACTAATTACTTGAAAAAAATACAAAAAAAATAAATAAATAAACTAATAATAAATTTTTTAATAGTAACAAGAAGCTAAAAATACAAGAAATATTTAAGAATAAATTTAAAAAACTAATATCTAAATCTAAAAATACTAAGTACACAAATTGCATAATTAATAATAATAATAATAAAAAAATAATTTAAAAATATAACAAAATAGAAGTTTGATATGTAAAAAAATTGGCTAGTATATAAAAAATTAACTTTTAAGCTGTATATAATTATTAGGATAAGATTTTAAAGTTAGATATTTGTTTATATTATTTTAATTATAGTTAAATTTGTTATATAAATCTAATAGAATACTATACATAAAGGCAGTATAATTAATTGATAAAATATTATTAGATCATTCTGGTCTTTACTTTGCAATAAGCTTAAATTCTTTGTTACAAAAGATATCATATTCATCACATATTTGAAAAATGTATAAATGTTGTTAATATTAAGAGTTTTACATTTTTGATTATAACTTTTGATATATTAGACCAATTTAGATAAAATAACTATTATTAGATTCAGCTTATTAAGATAGTTCTAATAAGTATAAAATTATATAATTCTAATTACAAAATTACAAAATTGTAATAATTTTGATGAAAGTATAATTTTAATATATGTGATTTAGATATAATAATTAAATTAGCTAAGCTTTTAAAAGCATAAAAAGTTTAAAAAACATAGATATTACAAATATCACAGATCTCAAATATATCATATATATATTATTTCTTAGTTTTCTACTATATATACAATATTCATTCAAAAAAACTCTTTCTAACAATCACTTAAACACAATAACAGCTAAAAGAAAAAAAGATTTTTGCAAAATTGGCATTATAAAACATCTTAAATAGCACTAAACAAAAAGAAGCAGCAATATAAAAAGCAATATAGAAGTATAGAAAAAAAGTGTGTTACAAAACAAATAGTATAGCTATAAGAAAAAGATGAAAATTTTAAAAATTTTTCTAAAAAAACAGCAATAGTATGTAATTGCTATTAGACTTTGTACATAGATCTGTTTATATTATACAAAAAAACACATAACAGCAAAATAACAACAGACATATGCAGACTACTAAAATAGAATTGATAGACAAGTTATACAACAAATAAAAAATTTTTTATATAGATAAACAAAATAAATAGAAAAGTTAATGAACCAATTAGAAGTATATAAATATAAGTACATAAAATTAAAAGAATATAGAAAAAGTCTATTAACAATTTTTATAAAAAAAGCATATTGGGTGATAAACAGAATATACAATAAAATATTTTTTAATTAGTTAAATAGAACATATATAATGCTAGACAGAAAAGATAAGATTATTTTATACTTATTGAACAGAAACCAAAAGAAGTTGTATTGCTAAGAATAACAAGAGAATTAATTGAAAGAGCAAAAAAAGAACAGCCAAAAAAGAAATTAAACTTTACAAAACAAAACAGAAATATAATAACAATCAAACTTAAAAGAAAACATAAACAAGAAAAAGAAAAAGTAACATAACAAAAAGCAATAAAAAAAGAAAAAAAGTAAAAGAATATGTATAAAGCAGATTAAAAAACTGAAAAGAAAATAGAAAAGAAAATATAAACAAAAGAAGATCACAAGAAGAAAACCTTATTATATTAAAGAGAGTAAAAATAAAAGTAAGTGTAGAAACATAGATAGAATAGATAAAAAACTATTTGCATAAATAAAATAAACCAAAAAAACAAACAAAAGAAGCAGAACATAAAGATATAGAAATAAATAGTAAAAAATTAAAACAAGATTTAATAATAAAAGAAAAAGAAAGACAAAAAAATGAAAACAAATAGTCAAAAGAGAAATAAATATAGTAGAAATCACTTTAGAAGAAAGTATATAAGCATTAAGTAAAAGAAATTATAACAAAGATAGCAGTTTATTAGCTAATATACCTGCACATAATGTGCCTAGAGAGATAAAAAAAATGTATAAAGTTTATTAACTAGTCATTAAAGAGCAATAAACATATTAAGAACATTAGAGAAGTTTTTAACCAAAAAAAATTGTAGATAGAAGTAGACTTTGATTGTAAATATAGTAGAAATAAAGCAATATAAAGAATTAGTAAAAAAAAGTAACTAGTACAGAATAATATCAGAAAAAACAAAAAAAAAAAGAAAAAAGAAGCAAAAGAAGTATAAGAAAGAATACCAAAATAAAAGAGCCAGTATATCAGAATACAAGAAGAGAGAGAATGAAAAAAAAGAAGCAAAGACAAGATAAAAAAGGATCAAAAAGATACTAATAACAAAGAAACAAAAGACTGAAAATATATAACAATCTAGAACTTATTAATAAGTATAAATAAAAAAGAACTAGAATATATTTGTAAAAGATTTAAGAAAGCACATATAACAAAATTAAAAAATCCAAATATAAGTCTTTTACAGTAATCTAAATAGAAAAAACAGAAGAAGGAAGCATTCTATAGTCTATACTAGTCAAAAGTAATAAACTGATAAGAGTAACAAAAAAAAAAAACTACAAAGCAAGACAAAAGCAAAGACAATATATAGCAAAATTGACAAAGCTACCAAGTAATACTTTAGAGATTCTATTATTATAATATCTAAAAAGCAAAGATGCAAGATCAGTTTATATCTTACTAAATAGAAATAAAAATCAAAAGAAAACTGCAATAATTATATTTGCAACAGAAAGAAAAATAAAGATAGCTTAATCAAAACTAATTATATATAACAACTTTTGAGTATCTTAGATAAATAAAAGAAAAAAAAAATAAAAAAAATAAAAAACTTTAGAGATAGAAGAGAAAGAAGCTAAGATAATACCAGTCAAAACTCAAATAAAGGATATATAGAAATGAGAAGCAAT
Organism: Cetraspora pellucida; assembly: GCA_910591915.1. Lineage (NCBI taxonomy): Eukaryota > Fungi > Glomeromycota > Glomeromycetes > Diversisporales > Gigasporaceae > Cetraspora > Cetraspora pellucida. The sequence goes on from CAJVQA010002003.1 coordinate 4,955, forward strand.
TCTCAGATACAAAATATAGAAGAATAGTTAAAAGATAGAAATACCAATGCAAAAATAAGAAAAGAAGAAAGTATTAGAAAAAGAAAAGAAAAAAGCTAAAATAGAACTAGCCAAGACTTAAACAGAAAATACAAAAAAATAAAAAATAACTCTCAGATACAAAATATAAAAAAATAATTAAGAGACAGAAATACTAATATTGAAAAAAAAGAAAGCTTAAAGAAAAAAAATAAAATCAGACACACAAGTTCAATTAAAAACCAAACAAGTAGAAGATATTTTAGATCAAATTTTAGACAAACTAAACAAACTAAAAGATATATACCTGAGTATAAGAGAAGGTCTGGCTAACTGCTTCTAAGAGTATTTTAGTTGAATGTAAAAATATAGACAAGAAAATTGAAAACTTTCTGTAAGAAAAAAAAATATTTGAAAAAAAGAGAAAAGAAATGTCTTCTGGTCTTAAAAATAAAAAAAATAAAAAGAAAAAAAGAAAAATTAAAAAACACAAAAACAGTACAAGAACATCTAAAAGAAAAGTAAAAAAAATAAAAAGAAGAAATTAAAATTACATATTACAACATTAATAGACTAAAGACTAAAGGTTGAAAACTCAAAAATCTACTTGGCTAGGCAGAAAAAGAAGAAATTTCAATACTGAGAATTACAGAAACAAATCTTACAGAAAAAGAAGAAAAATTCTTATTATATACTGTAAGTAACAAATATGTAAGGTATTAAGTAAATGCAACAAAAGATAAAAAAAAAAAATTAGACATTGAAATTTTGGTAGAAGAACAATAAAAAAAACATATAGATGCAGTTATGAAGATTATACTATACTTTAAGCAATTAGAGTTAATGATAATCCTAGTTTATATACTACTAAATAACAAAGTTGTAAAAAAAAGCATTTAGCAAAAAATTATAGAAACAGTTTTGAAAAAGAAAAACAAATACAAATAGTCATAATAGGAAACTTTAATTATACAATAGACAATATATTAAACAGGCAATATCCACAAGCAGCAAATTACAAAAAACTGCCAATCTTCAATTAGATGAAAAAACAAACTTTAGTGATATATACAAAGACATGCACCTAACAAGACAACAATATACATAGTCAAATAAGAAAATAGCAACAAGAATTAACTATATATAGATGTTAGATGGACTAGTAGCAGAATTGCAAAAAACAGAAATTAAAAAAATAGAAGAAATTACAAAAAGTAATTATAGAATAGTGATAGCAAAAATGTAAATCAAACATATAATAACAGAAAGAAGCAAAGCAGAGATCAATGTTATTCTTAGTCTTGTTAGCTGTCTAAGACTGTCTTGTCTGTTCAGTCTTGCTAAGAGACCACTTATTTGCTTTATAATTAACTCTTGTTACAATATTTTATAACTGCTAAGATCTTTGTGTTCTATTATATAGTTTTTTACTATTCTTTGCAAGCTGCTCTTTTGTTTTGTCAAACTTATTATTAGTTGATGTATTTCATTTAGACTTCTGTTTAATATCTTTATTAGCTGTAATGTATAGCTTAGTTTGAGTATTATTACTATATTGTTTATATATGCAATCTGACTTATTGTCATTTTTTTGTATTTTAGATCACTTATAGTCTAGTTTATTATTTTTTTGCCTTCTTCTTTACTTGTATCTTTTGCATTCTGCTGTTTAACTATATTTCTAATAAGCAAACTATTTTATGTCTTGGTTCTTCTATTATCTTACTTTTTTCATATATTACTACTCTTTTTTCTTTTCTAATTTTTGTATTCATTATTAGTTTTGACTTTGATTTATTTATCTCTATATCATTTATTTTAAAGAACTCTTTAGCTATTTCTAAGATTTTTAACAATTGCTCTTTACTGCTTGCAATTCATATTATATTGTCTGCATATGCAATTGCTGCTTAACAATATCTTATAATATGGTTGCATTGTATACCTCTTTGTATTTGTTGCTCAACTGTATATTCTAAACTTTCATCTTCTTGAATTCTTTCTAGTAATAGGTTATAGAAAAGATGCTATATTAATAGTGAGATTACTTTATCTTGGTCTATTTTATCTTTTATTGTTAGTTCTTCTATTAGGCTATAGGCTATAATTTTTCTTAATTGTCTTTTGTGAAAAAGCTTTAATATATATTTAATTGTTTTTCTAAGTATTTTAACTTTTTGCAATGCTAGTTCAAGACTTTTAAGAAGAACTAAGTCAAATGCCTTTTTCATATCTTGCAACAGTATTCATATTTCTTTATCTTTTCTTTTACTTTCTTTATTATTATGTTTATAATCTGTACTGGTTGCTCTGTTGAGTTTTCTAGAAGGCCTGTGAAATTTGGTTCTCTATGTATTTCTCTTTTCATAAATATTTTGGCAAGTCTTTTTGTTACCACCTTTGTTATAACATTTCTAAATGTTTCAATTAGTGCTATTGGGCAAATGTTATTTAAACTATATTCCCATTCTACATCTTTTAGTATCAGGTAAACTTGTGCTATTTTTCACTTTATTAAAATTTTTTCTATTTCTAAGCATAAGTCTGCAGAGTTTCTGAAAACTTCTTGTGTTTTTATTCCTGCTCTTTTGATTAGTATAAAGCTTATATCTAAGATATTTGAAGCTGTTTTTGTTTTTAACTCTCTTAGTATCTCTTTTTATTCTTTTTTTTTAATTTTTTCTTCAATTTTTGCATACTATTCCTTTCTAATACTTTCTTTTAGTTTGTATATCTCTTTTTACTTTTTTGTTATTATTTCTAATTTGATATTTCTTTTTTTAAACTGCATTATATAATGTTCTACTACATTTGTCCTAACCTCTTCTGGCTTTGTTATTAAATATGTCTCTTCTTCTAATTGCTTAATAAGTCTATCAAGCATTATCTTTTTATATAACTTATTTAGAAGACTGACAAGCATTTTTTCTTGGTTTGTTTTGATTATTTTGCATCTCTTGTCTATATTTTCTTCTATTTGTCTTCTTTGTGCTTGTTCTCAATTCTTTTTCTTTCTTTCTTATAAAAGTTTCTACCATTTTTTTATATCTTCTATTCAGACATGTAACTAGTATCTTTGTAATTTTGGCAGTTTTGCATCTATTTTGTTGCCTAGAGCTTTTAATTATTTATTTGTCTTACTTCTTTTTCTTCTGTTACTTCTTGGTTCTTTTTCATCTTTGCATATTTAATTAATCTTTAAAGCTTTATAATATCTTTTTTTTGTTATGCTTTTTGACTAGTTCTTCTATTTGCTATTGTTTGTATATTCTTTTTTTGAGTATATGCTTATTTGCTACAATGATAATTGCTTCTTCTATTATACTCATATACTATTTATTTTGTTTATATGTTCCTTTTTATTTTACATTTCTGTTTAATATTTTTTAAACTTTCTTTACTTCTAATCACTTTTGCAGCTCTTGTATATAATTTTTCAATCTTCTGGTTTTGCCTGATTATATAAATATAATATTTTTGATTGTCTTTTCTTTTTAATCTCTGCTTTATTGTTTTTCCTATTATATATTTAATTCATATTTCTACAGTTATTATTTTATAATCGCTTTCTATAATTTCTTTTTTTTCCTCAATGTTTGTTCTTTGCAACCCAAGGCCAGTTCTTCTAGCACCCAAATATAGTCAATTCTTATTGCAGCTTCCTTGTTTGACTATATATAATTTTGGCTTGTTAGATGCATATTTCTATATATGTCTATAAAGTTTTGTTTTTTTATTTAATTAAAAATTAGTAGTCTTTTAAAATTTGCTAAATGTAAGTGTTGTTTATCTAATATATTGTTCACTGTATAGTTAAAGTCATTTATAATTACAAATTGTGTTTGTTTTTTCATTTAGTAACCATTTCTACAATCTTTTGCTGAATGTTTTTCCCTATCATCTTGTTACTTGGTAGTATATAGACTTCTATTACCACTAACTTCAAATGCTTGAAGTATAGTATGATCTTTATCATATATTCACTTATTCTCTTGACTGCATCTACATGCTTTTCCTATTGTTTTTCTATTAGAATTCCTATACCTGATTCTTTTTTCTTATTTTCTGCTGCATTTGTTTAGTACCTTATATAAGTTTTGTAGTTGTATGCATTAGGAATCTTTTTTCTCTTTCAGTAATATTTGTTTCTGTAATTCCCAATATTATAATTTTTTTTTCTTCTATTCAATTCAATAGGTTTTTAAGTTTCCAATCTTTGGTCTTCAAATCATTGACATTATAACATGCTATTTTGACTTCTTTTCTTTCTTCTTTTTATTTTTTTTTCAATTGTTCTTGTTTTGTTTCTGTGTTTTTAGCTTTTTTGATCATTTTTCTTTTTTTTTCTTTAAACTAAAAGATGCTTCTTTTTCAAAGCTTTTCTTTCATTTTATAAAAAAACTTTGATTTTCTTATTTATATTCGTAAACTCAACTAAGATGTTCTTAAAAGTAATCAGCTGAGCCTTCTTTCACCTTCAATTGCATTCCTTCTATTTTGTCTAGTTTCTCTAATATTTGGCACAAAACATTTTCTACTAACAGTATTCTTTTTTAATTTAGTATATTTGTTTTGGCCTTCTTTTTCTTTGCAATTGCTTTCTCTTCCTCTATATCGATGTTTCTATCTCCTAACTATTCTTCTATATTTTGTAACTAAGGGTCACTTTTTATTTCTTCATATCTTTTAATTGATATTTTATGTTTTGTGTTTCTAACTCTTGATGCTTCTTGTCTTTTGTAGTTTGACTGTTTCTTATTGCTTAACTTTGATCTTTCTTGTCTTCTGTCTCTTGACTCTTCACTTTCATAAGTTTTTCTTCTTCTAGAATTTTCCTAGCTTACTTGATAGTTGTTATACCATATTGGTATTGTTTGAGCTGTCTCTGCTTCTTGAGCATTTGCAAACATTATTATTGTAAACTTTTTTTAATTTCTATTTCTGTTAAATGGTATGTATATCACCTTTGCTTTATTATTTTTTAGATATCTTAATAGTAGCACTTTTGATATTTCTTTAGAAATATCTAATAATTTTGCTATAAACTGGGTTTGTTTTTTTTTCATATAGTTTTTATTTTCTTTTATTACTTTTGCTAATTTATAGTTACCAAGCAGCAAAGCCTATATGTTGCCTCTTTCTTTCTAATAATCTGTTACTATGACTGCTAATGCTTTATATTGTAATCTTTTGATTCATATTATATGCATATTTTTTATATTTTTGCATATATATTTCAGTTCTTTTTCATTAATGTTTGATAATAAGTCTCAGATTGTCAAATATCTTGGTGTTTTTATTTCTTTTAGTCTTTTTGTTTGCAGTCTTTCAGTTTTGTTTTAGTCTTGTTTTGCTTTTTTATTTTAGTTTGATGTATTTCTTCTTGTTTGTGCTTCTTTCATTTTGCATTTTCTGATCTTTTATTTTTCTTTTGTTGTTTACTCTTTATTTCATGTTTGTTATATTTTTTTGTTCTTTTTTGCTCTCTACTTAGTTTTATGTCTCATCTGAAATCATTTTGAACCAACCTTTATCTTTTCAGTTTAGTTAGTAAATTGCTTTTTCTCTTCCTCATTTACAATCAAATGATACTTCAATTCAACTATTGCTTTTTACAAAAACTTCTTTAATCTTTGTAATATGTCTATTTGTATTAAGCATCTATTTTAACATACCTGTTCTTTTTTCTTTTGTTTTATCTGAAACATTATAGGCAGGGATTCTTATAGTTACTAGTGTTTTATTGTTGCATGATCTGTTATTTGATGCTCAGATGCTTTGCTCTAACAATACTTCTGTTGCATTTACTTGCAGTATTGTTAACTTTTCTTCTGTTTTTTTTTTTTTTCTGGACTTATTTTGTTATGGAGTCTTTTTATTTTTTTTTGTTTCTTTTATATTTTGTTTTAGTGCTATATATCTTTGTTCTCTATTTATTATTATCTGTTTTTTATCTGTTTTATATTCTTTAAATTCTTCTTCAGATTTCTCTTTATCTTTATTGTCTTTTATCTTAACTATTTCTTCTGGCTTGACTGTGCTTTCTGTTTTTCTTTCTCTCTGCTATTGCAAGTTATCCTCTATTTTGAAACCAAAATCTTTTAATCTACTTCTTCTATTCACCTCTGTAATAACTTTACTTAATGTTCTTATTGCTGCTATATCTGCTATATCTGTTGCAAACAGTAATGCTATATATCTGTTTGTTCTTGTTTTTATAATATCTGTTGTTTCTAGTATTTTAACTAGCTCAGCATTGCCAACTCTTTGTAAACTTTATGCTATTGATCTTTCTAGCACTTTTTCTAATAAGCTCCCAAATCTTACTTTATATGTATTTCCTCTTATACTAATTGCTGTTGTTTTATTTATCAGTTGTTTTAGTATAGTTGTTTCTATATCATGTGCTTACTCTAATAGACTATTTTAATAGTATGCTAGTTTATTTATTTTATTTATTTTGTTGTACTTTCTATATAACCTAATTAATCTGTACAACAGGGTTACAAGAATTTCCCAAAATTTTTATAAAATTTTTGTTTTCATCAAAAAATTTTTATTTTTCTAAGCTATGCTATATTTAAGCTTTTTTTACTTGTATTTTGTTCTTTAACTAAATGTAACTTTTGTTGCTTTTTCTTTTTTATTAAGGATCTAAGTGTTGCTTCCTAGTAGGTTTTGTGATTTTTTCTATGTTTTGCATTTTACTAATTTTTGATCAAGAGATCTACAGAAGAGAGTTGATAATTAAATTGCAAAAATTACTATTATTCAAAGAGCTAAGGCTTTGAATAAATACTTTAATGCTATGTTATTAACTCTTATAAACTTTTTTGTTAACTTTATTTTGGTTTAAGAAGAAAAAAAAAATTAAGTATTGGCAAAAAATAAAAAAAAAAAGACTTGTTTTAATCTTAGTTAAATAAGAAAATATTAAAATTTGTTCTCTTTACTTTTTTTTAGTACTATTTACAATTGTTTTTCATTATTAAAAAATATAGTTTATATATATTCTTTCTTTTTTTTGTTAACAACCAAAAATAATCAGATTCTTGTATAAGATTCTTTACATAGTTTATATAATATCATATATTAGAGACTATAAATTTTATGTTTAAAAAAAAAAATATTAGCTACAGATTCTTTATTAAAACTTAATCTACATTTCAATATTAAATTTTGCAATTATAAATAATATTAATATAAAAGATAAAATCTTTCAATATAATAATATTTATAATGTAACTTGCATTATTGCATATATAATACTAAGAATAATTATTCAATTTCAGCATTTAGAGCTTACTAATTTAAATAAAGAATTAATAGAAAATCATAATCTTTTTAGTATAAGTTTTTATATAAAAAAGTAACAATAAAAAATTAATAAGATTTTTAATCTAGAATTAATCAAGAGCAAATATTTGATATTAAATATATCAATATGCTATTAGTAAATATGTTAACTTAACACTGTTTGTAGCATTACTGAACTTTATAATTCTTAAAACAAAAAAGGCTCTAAGCAAAAATAAACATATTCATCAAACAGTTAACATGTTTCTAGAAGGTTTTAGTTGTATAAAAAATTGTAAATTAAATTTTATATATAATGAAGCAATTTATTATTATATAAAAAACTATACAAATAAAAAGCAAAAAGTATTCTGTATTTACAAAACTTTCTTCATGATCATCTAAACACAAAATTGACCAAAAGAAAAAACCAATTTTATGCAAAAGTGGCCTTCTAAACTACTTTAGAAGAACTAAGTAAAAAGAAGAAGCATTCAAAAAAGGTATAGAAAAAAAAACAGCATAGAAAAGACAAAAAAAATGAAAAAATTTTAAAGAAAATACTTGAAAATTGGAAAATTTGTTTTGTTTTAGAGAATTGGCACTAACCTGATATTACAGATTTGTTTTGATCACAAGGATGTAAACAAACAAGCAATTCAATTACATGTTAGACAAGCAAAACAAACACATGCTTAACCTAGATAGAACATATGAATATAACCAAAGAATATAGTAGCAGTTTGATAACAACATATATTAATAGAGCATACTGGGCTACCAATAGTAAACAAAATGATATGTTTATCAAACAAACAGATGAAAAATATATATTGCTTAGCAGAGAAGATAAAATTGTTGCTATATTAACAAATCAGAATTCAGAAGAAGTTGCTTTATTGAAATTAATAAGAGAATTAATAGACAAAGCAAAAAAAAAGTAATCAGAAAAAAATTAGACATAGTAGAGCAAAGCAACTATGCAATGATAGAGCAAAACAGACTAAAAGAAATATGTTACTAAACTACAAGAACAAAAAAAAACACAAAAGGTTAAACAAAACCAAACATCAAAAGAAAAATCAGAAAAAAAGAAACAATATAAAGTAAAGGCCCAAAAATTAACAAGATAAGTTAGTAAGAAATGACAGCAAAGATAAGTATTAGTAATAACAGCAAAATGAAAGTAGAACAAATTCAACAAAAGCAAAAAGAAACAGAAAAATGTAAAAAAGAAAGCACAAGTGCAAACAAAAAAGAACCAGAATACATCATAATGACAGAAGAATTAAAAAACCAAGAAAGAGCAGAACAAAGAATTAAGAAAGAAATTAATATAATAGAGGTACTATTAGAGGAAAGCATCTGGGCACCAAGCAAAAGAGATTGCTGCCAAAGCAACAGCTTGCTTGCCAACATATTAGTATACAATATGTCAAAAATACAAATAAAAAATGTACAAATTTTATCAAATGGTTACTAAAGAACAATAAACATGTCAAAGACATTAAGAAAGTGTTCAAAAGAGGAAACTTATAGATAGAGGCAGAATTTGACTATGAGTACAGCAAAGAAAAAGCAATACAAAGAATTAGGAAAAAAAAAGTGACTAGTACAAAATGATATCAGGGAAAAAAAAGAAGACCAAAAAGAAAAGTATAAAAAACAAGGCAGAGAAGATTAGCAAGAAAGAAACAAGATAACAAAAGTAGAAATAAAAAAACAAGAATGAGAAAAGAATGAAGCAGAAGTATATAAAAACCAATTGGAAACAAAAAAGCAATATAGAAACAGAAGCTACATAATGAAATGAAACTTACTGACAAATATAAACAAAAAAAAATAAAATATATTTGCAGAAGATTTAAAGAAGCCTATAAAATAGAAATTAAAAAATCAAAATACAAAGTCTTAGCAATAGTGCAAATAGAAAGCACAGATAAAAAAAACATCTTATAGGCTATATCAGTTAATAATAACAAATTAATATAAGTAACAGTAGAAAAAGAAGACCACAAAGCAAGAGAAGATCAGAAAAGGTATACAGCAAAGTTGACAGAAGTACTAAGAAATGCCTCAGAAGTTTTATTTCTATGAACCTAAAAAGCAAAAAGGCAAAATCAGTCTACATCTCACCAAATGGAAATGGAAATCAAGAAAGAACTGCAATAATTATGTTTGCAACTAAGAAAGATATACAAGTAGCTTAATTAAGATCGATCATGTTCAATAACTCTTGAGTATACTGAGTAGATAAAGAGAAAAGAGAAACAAAAAGAAGAAGAAACATAAAGAAGAAAAGAGAAAAAAGCTAAGATAGATTTAGTCAAGCCTTTAATACAGAAAAAAATAGAAATAGAGAGAAGAGTGCATAGAGGAGCAGAGCCAGAAGAGTAAAAGATTCTAAAAATACATACTAGAAAATAAAAGAAAGAATCAATATGCAAAATTAAGACCCAAATTAAAAAAAGACAAAGAAGGAAAAGATAGTTCAAAGAGGGTTATAAGAAAGAACCTAACATGTTAGAAAATGTTAGGCCTAATATTAGAAAGACTAAAAAAACTAGAGAAAGACAGTGAGAAAAATGAAATAGAACAACCCAATTACTCCTAAAGTTGTCATAGTTGAATCAATAAATATAAATAAGGAGATCAAAGAGTTCTTGCAGAATGAAAGAAAGGTTTTTAAAAAAAGAAGAGAAGTAAAAACTCCTTGTCAAGAAGGAAGCATAAATGGTAGAAAAAAAAAAAGAATTAAAAGTATAAAATAGAACAGAATTTCTTAAAGAAAAGTGAAAAGAAGAGAAAAAAAAAATAAAGCTGACATGTCATAATGTTAATAGACTTAAAACCAAGTGTTAAAAATTGAAAAATCTACTCAGCTAGGAAGAAAAAGAGAAATTGCAATAATGAGAATTATAGAAACAAATCTTACAAAAAGAGAAGAAAAGTTCTTAACATATGTAGCAGGCAAAAGATATATAGAGTTTTGGAAAAATGCAACTGAAAATAAGAAAAAAGGCTCAGGTATTAGAATTATAATTGGTAAACAATAAGAAAAGCATATAGGTGCAGTTAAAAAATAAGTAAATATATGATAGAGATTATCTTATACTTTAAACAATTAGAATTAGTTGTAATTACAATATATATACCATCAAATAATAAGGTAGTAAGGAGAAACATTCAACAAAAAATTGTAGAAATGATTTTAAAGAGAAAGAAACAAACACAAATTGTTATAATAGGTAATTTTAATCATATAGCAAACAATATTCTAAACAGACAACATCTGCAAACAACAAATTACAAAAGACTGCCAATCTTTAATTGGATAAAGAAACAAGACTTTAAAAACATATATAGAGATATGAATCCAATAGGTTAATAATATATGTAGTTAAATGAAGAAGTAGCAATAAGAATTAACTATATATGAATATCAGATAGGTTAGTTTCAGATCTACAAAAAGCAGAAATCGAAAAAGTAGAAAAAATTACAGAGAGTGATTACAAGATAGTAATAGCAAAAATATGGATCAAATATATAGTAGCAGTTAAAAGCAAGGCAAAGATTAAAAGAAAAAGACAGTTAAAAACAGTATATCTATATGATTAAGCAAAATTAAAAGATCAGAAAAATTATGTACAAGAGCTACAGAATTGGTTAGAAATAAAGAAAATTCTAAAAAATATTTACAAGAAAGAACAAAATGAGAAGAAAAAAGCAAAGAGGATAAACAATATATAGAATGTAATAGAAAAAGCTATTATTATAACAGCAAATAAACACATACTCAAGAAAAAAATATTTAACATAATAATTAACAGAAGAAGAAGTTAGAAGGAACAGCAACAAGAAGAAAGCATTGTCAAGTTATAGAAATTAATTAAGCATGCAAAAGCTAAAAAAACATAAGCAGTAACAGAAGAGAAAAGAAGTGAAATAAATGAACAATTAAAGATACTAGGCAAGAAAATTGGCACAAAACTGCCAAAACTACAAAAACAATAGTCAAATGCATAGATAAAAGATATAAAAGATTGAAAAAAGCTATTAATAAAAAGAAAAAAGAGCAAATATAAAGAAAACAAATAGAAGAGAATATAGATAAAAAATATGAAATAATCAGAACAGATTAGAAAAAGATGATAGCAAGCCTTTTAAATAGACCTTATAAAAAAATAGCACTAGACAGATTTATCAAACAAATAGAAGAAAAAATAAGTCTGCTAACAAGCTTAGAAGATGTTAGAATAGAAATAGCAAAACACTATGAAAAACAATTTAGGAAAAGAAATACAAGATTAGAAGAAATGTCAAAAGAGTGAAAAGCAATATATAAATTATGAGAAAACATTAAAAGGAATAGTATACAGAAATTAAAAGAGAAATTGAGAAAAAGAATAGAAAGAAATATTAAGAAAACAGAAGATAGAAACAGCTTCAGACATATCAGATTTAAGTTACATTCTGATAAAGTGAGCTAAAAAAAAAAAAAAAAAAGTATTTAGAGGCTTTACAGATCTATGTCTAGAAGGAAGAAGAATACCAACTAAATAAAAAATAGTATAAGTTTATCTAATACCTAAAGATTTTGAATAGAGATATAATTTAAACAACATATGACTAATAACATTAATAGAAACATTTAGAAAAGTTGTAACAAAGATGTTAACAAGAAGGCTTGCCAAAGTGTTTACAAAAAAAAAAATACTCAAAGAACCAAATTATGCAAGCTTTCTAAATAACTCAACAGAACAACCAGTACATATTCTTAACAATAATAAAAGAAGCAAAAAAGAAGAGTAAAGAAGTATAGATACTTCTACAAAATATAAAAAAAACATTTAACTCAGTTATACTTAAGAGTCTAGAACTAGCACTGCAAAGAGTTAAAGTATCTAAAAGAACAATAAAATACATTTTGAATCTGTTTTATGAAAGACAACTAAAAATTATTACAGCTTACAGTCTAATAGAAAAGATAATAGCAGAGACAGCATAGATCAAAGAGAAGTAATATCTTTATTAATATGATGACTTTTCTATGATCTACTGTTAAAGAGAATACAAGAAAATAAAAATTTAGAATATATAGTAGAACAACAGATCAAAAGAGAAATGCAATGCAACAATATCACAAAGTACTGCTAAGCAGCCATTGCATATGCAGATAACACAACATGAATTGCAAATAATAAAAAACAGCTAATAGAAATATTAAAAATAGCAGAAGAATTTTATAAGATGAATGATATAAAGATAAATGAATCTAAGTCAAAGCTGTTAATAATAAATATGAAAGTAAAGAAAGAAGAAAGAGAAGTAATCTTTAGAGAAAGCAAGATAAAAGCAAAAGCAAAAAACAAGATAGTTTGCTCACTAGAAATATGGCTAAATAATAGAATGAGTAAAGTGTTAGTTAAAAAGAAAGCTAAAGGAATAATCAGCCAAACAATAAGAGATTTTAGATACAAAAAGATGATAATGAGTCAGATTGCATATATAAACAATAGAATAATAATACCAAAATTAAGTTATATGCTACAGCTAACAAAAATGTCAGAAAGAAGTATAAGTGAAATACACCAACCAATAATAAGTTAAGCAAAGCACAAGAGCAACCTACAAAGAACATTAGAAAACTGCATAATGGAACACAAAAATTTTGGAAGCTGCAAAACATTATAACAAGAGTTAATAACAAAACAAATAAGTGGCCTACTAGAAAGACTAAACAAACAAGATAAACTTGGTTAGTTAACAAAATTAAGAATAACACAAGAGTGCCAAAAAGCAAGTTTAACAGAAAATATATAGAAAATAGAGAAGATGCCAAAAAATATAGAAGGTTAAAAAAGTAACTTAGCTTGTCTGACATTGCTAAAAGCAAGAAAACTTAATATAAACATAAGAACAGAAGGCAATTTATGAACAACATTTGAATATGAAATCAAAATAAGAGAACTTATAAATACATAATTACAAAAAAAAGTAGTACTAAAATAAATGAAGCAGGCTTAATATATCTAAGCCAGCTGATAGATACAAAAGAAAAGATTTAATTACATAGCAATAGCTAAAAAGTTACCAAGACCTATCAAGTAAAAAAAAAAAAGCAGAATAGTTTAAAGTGATAGAACTAGAAGTACTTATTAAATCAGAAAATAGAGAAGTTAAAAGGCAATTTAGAACAATCAGGCAAAACACTCAAGCAATGCAAATAAGATAAGAGTATATCTCAGAAGACAAAAAAAGAAAAAAATAGATAACTCATAGTGCACAAAACAATTGACAGTTAGGAAAGATAGGCAAGAAGAAAAAGAAGAAAATACTAGTAGAATATTAGCAAATGCAGAGTAAAGAAAGTGAATTAGTTATCAAAATTAACAGATATAAGGGTTGTATAAGAGAAAAAGAATACTAAGAAAATAGCTGTCAACAATAGATAAGAGTAAATAACAGAATCAATATGATCTCAGATGTATTAATAAAAAAAAGCAGCAACAAAATCAAGATAGCAATAGATCAAATAACAGAAATGATAAAAACAAACAAACCAATAATAAAAGAACAGAAACTCAAAGGGCAAATGTGGTCACAAGAGTGCAAGATGATTAGATGTTGAAACAGTAGTATATTCAATTGTTGAAAAAAAAAAACAGGTTAAGGGCAAGGTTGGCAAATAATAAAAAGAAGTTAAGAAGATTAAAAACAAAAGAAAGAAGAACTAAGAATAATAGAAGAGTTAGAAGTAGAGATAGTCAGATAACAAAAGTTAAAAGACAGCATTAGTCAAGAAATAGTAGAAGTTTTAAGAAGAAATATAACAAGAAACAAGAATAAGTATGTAATATACACAGACAGAGCAGCAAACCTAAAGACTAAAGAAGACACAAGAAGTAGAAGTAGTATGGACATATGATGAGCAAACAAATGAAACACAAGAATGGCCAAAAGAGAAGTAGCATTAGGTTTAAAAGAATAGCAAACATTGACAATTACTGAGTTAGTAGCAATATGGACTGCAATTTTAATAATATTAAGAGAAAAGCAAATAGAAATATATACAGATAGCAATATGGCAATAAGAAATATTAGTAAAGATTTAGAACAAATATGCAGAAATAAGATCCTCAAAAAAAAAAATTGAAAATGGATAATGAAAATTAGAAAGCTTATTAGGACAAAGAATATTCAAATAGAGTTGATTAAAGTTAAGAGACATTAAAAATAGATGGAATGATAAAGCTGATAGTCTAACAAAAAAGATGCAATGAGTAAAGAAATTATACAAATCAAAAAAGTTAGTTGTGAAGAGATAGAGTACTGCTTAGAGTAGAAAAATAAATGTACTAATATACTAGCAAGACTGCTATGCAAATTAATAACAAATGCAAGATTAAAAGCAGAATAGAAAGAAATAAAAGCAATCAGAAGATTAGAACCAGAAACAGAAATTATAATTTATAATTAGACATACTTTTGGAATAGACTAAAGATATCTAAAGAAGTATACTGTACAACAAGAAGAAGTAGTGCCAAAAGAAGTGCATTTATAAAGTACATAATAGATAAACTTTCAACTCTAGAAGAACTAAACAAAAGAAAACAGAGATATATATAACAATAAAGTGCCAAATGTGCCAAAATAAAACAAAAGAAACAGACACATTTGGCAGCATATAAGAGACAAAGAAATTTGTGAAAAAAAATTCAAAAAGTGATCATTGCAACAGCCTAGAAGGGATTAAAGAAAGAAAAAAAAGTTCAAGTCCTCTCATATATATTATACATGATGCTTTTTGGAAAAACAAAAGCAGAGAAAATTAAAATTAGAGAGGCATTAATTAAAAGTCTTATTCCAAAAGAAACATAGAACAGATTGAGGCAGCTTTTAAGTCCAAAATCAAGGCAGCAGTTTATAAAGGTAATAGCAAGAATGGCCTGAGACACATTCTACAAACAAGTATGAAGAATTCAATATAAGAAGATTAATAAATGAAAGAAAAATGAAGGAATAACAAATAGAATAAAAAGAAGAAAAGGAAAAAAGAAGAAAGTACCAAGTAAAAAAAAAAAACTAAATCAGTAAGTAATAGAAGAAAGAAAAGAGAAAGTGAAAGAAAAAGAAAAACAAATTAGAAAAGAAGTACAGAAAACAATTTTAGAGCTTGTTATAAAAGGGAGAAGACTTTTTTCTTATGAACTTTAAGTAGTCAGATGAGTGGCTTATTTCTGCTTAAAGTAATACAGCAAATTGCACTTAGGTACTGTTAGGATAGCTAGATGATGCTGGGATTAGTTGTTAAGGATATTTATATAATTGCAAATATAATTTCAAAATCTTAATAAAGTATTAGCAACAATGATATCAAGTAATCATCACAACTCTTCCTAATGATCACTCAAACCAAACTATTAAAAAGCTAAACTACAGAAAAATGATATAGGTAATATATTAAACTTTATAAAAACTTTTCCAGAGTATTGTACATGCATAGTTGAACATTAAAATAGAGTTAAAAAAAAAGTTGCAGCTTTGTGGTAATAGTTTAAACACATTTTGGGACTATAGAAGAAGTAGTTGGTAAAAGCCAAAGTTTTTTATTAAGTAAACAACAAAGTTGAATATATTAGTTCTATACAACTGTAAAACTTACAAAGAATACTTATAAAGGTCAAAACCTCACAAAAGCTATAAAGTTGGTTCACCTTTTGCCTTTACTTTGCTTTGAGAAAATTTTGTAAAAGTGTGCAATTTAGCTTACTCTCTTCTAACAATCAATATATAAAACTACCAAAACATTTAGCAGTATTTACTTTCTAAACAGGTTTGTTGATGATATAGATTAGAAACAATACAGTAATACAAACATAACTATACACATATCTCAAAATACTAAAAACCTGAAAATACTGCTTCTGAACTAACTAGTACTCTATACTGATCCTTTATGATCAAGTTAAAGATTTTTTTTTTTCTACATAATTTTTTGTTAAATAATCTAAGTAAATAGAAAAACAGTAGAGTTATTCTATTTAGTATAGTTTATAATTTTTAAAGGCCTGATACAGGCATACAATTGTGACTGTCTAATATTTGTAAATTGCAAGTTTTACACATTTTCTTTTTCTTATTTATTTATTTTTTTTTTTTATTTCTTGATTTGTATCTTTTATCGTTTACTCCTATACCTCTGTTTTGTTTTTTATATAAAATTTTTTTTTTGTTTTTTGCTTCTCTATAAAAAAATGTCATCAAATTGGTAATGTCCTATTATAAGACAGCAGTCAGATGAGCAGTCTATCTTTAACTAAGATAATGCAGCAGGTCATACTTAGGTACTATTTGGGTGGTTAAGTAATGCTAGACTTATATATCAGAAAATTCTATATAATCTGTATAGTTTCAAGAATCCTAATAAAGTACTAGTATGACTGCTAAAATTAAAAAAAAAATAAATAAAAAATAAAGTATTAGTGAACTGCTTAAGAAAATATATATATATATATATATAATTAGAAGTTAATTAAACAAAGATAAAAGAAAAAATAACAAGTTTTTAAAATAGTTAAAATAGAAATTAAAGAACAAAAAAATGCAAACTTATACTTGATATTATTATCTAAGACTAGTATATTTTAGGATCTATATTTTAAACACTATACATAATTTATAAATTTATATTTAAAAAAAACAGATTCTAAAATAACTTAAAACATATAAAAACTCTACTGTATTATTTACAAAAGTTATCAAAAAGCTAATAGAAAAGTTATCAACATATAATTATTAAATGTTAAAAAGAATTTGAGTTATATAGTATAATTAGTATAAAAGAATAAAAAAAGTATATATAATATAAAAATATATATAAATAAATTTTTAAAAAATCTTATAAATAAAATAACATTATAACTTATTATTATTTAAACTGTAAACTATTTTTAGGTAAATTTGTCTAGAAAATTAACAAAAATATACTTATTCCTTAAATTGTATTGCATACAAATTTGTCTGTATCTTTTTTTTAAAAATTAATTTTTATAATAAAATTTTAATAATTAATTTTAGTAATATACTTTCTAGTAAAAAATATTTTTAAAATTCTACTTTATAAACTTAGTTAAAAAACTTTTTTAACTTTATTAAAAAACTTTTAATTAAAGTTTAAAGATAGTGTAATATAAAAGTTTATTATTAAAATATTTTTTAAATTTCCTAAAATTTCATATGTTTTTAAAGCTAAAAAAAATTTTGATCTTAAGACAAATATTAATTTTTATATATAAATTATTAAACTTATAATAATTAAAAATGTAATCTTGGCTACTCCTTATCCACATCTTGGAAAACCAACTTACACTTATCTCAAACTCAAACTTTAAAAACATCTGTATCAGTTTTAGCCTATATGAATAACATTCTCTAGATTGCAAAGTCCAAAGAGAAGCTTAATCTAATAACTAAAACTGCCACATCCTTTTATCAAATGGCCAATATTCAGATTAATCTGACAAAATCTATTCTAGCTGCAAACTCCTCTACTACTTCTATGTAGTTCTCTGGATCTTTAATTTATTCTATTTCTAAAAATCAATCTTTCAAGTTTCTGAAATGTTGGTTTACACTTAATAATAAACAATTTCAAGCTATTAAACTAATAAAAGAAGAGGCATATAATCTTATTAATATTGCCAGCACAAAAAAATTACTGACAAACAAATTGCTTACATTATCAATACAGTAATCATCTTAACTTTGGAATATCAATTATATAACACTATTCTTCCTCATACTATATGTAATTAAATCTTATCCAAATACCTTACTGTAGCAAAACACAAGTTTCATCTTTTTATATCTATACCAAATAGCACAATGCTTAACCCACATTTATATAATATTTACAATATATAGGATATTCAACTCTAGCATCACATTTCTAACTATCTCTAACAAATTAACAACCCTGACCTTCTTGGCATTACAACTCGAATTAGACTTCAACAACTACAAAATAACTCATGGTCTCTTATTAATATTTTA
>CAJVQA010002004.1:0-23321 GCA_910591915.1 Cetraspora pellucida
CTTCTGTTGCAAACATAACTGTTGCAGTTCTTCTTTGGTTTCCATTTCTGTTTGGAGGTATGTGGACTGATTTAACCTTTTTGCTTTTCAAGCTTCATAATAGTAGAACTTCTGAGCAGCTTTCTGATAATTCTGTCAGTTTTGTTGTATATCTTCTTTGTCTTTCTCTTGCTTCATAGTCCTCTATTCCCTTAGTTACTCATACTAACTTGTTATTGTTTACTGATATAGCCTATGGTATGTTCTTATGTGTTTCTTCTATTTGTACAATAGCTAAGGCCTTATATTTTGACCTTTTAATTCTTACTACATGGGCTTTCATAAATCTTCTGCAGATGTATTCTACTTCTTTCTTGTTTATGTTTATTGGCAAGTTTCAGATTGTTATATCTTTTGTGTTCTCTAATTCTTCATTTATTCTGTGTTAGATTTTGTTTGTCTTGTTTTTATTCACTTCTTGCACAGGTTCTTCTTTTCTGGTTCTTGTTTTATTGTTTCTTTCCTTCTGATATTTCCCATTGTATTGTGTTTGTTTTCTTCTACTACCTTCATCTTTTTCTTCTGGTATCATTTTGTATCAGTCATTCTCCTTTCTGCTAATTCTTTGTATCACTTCACTTCTGTCATATTCGCAGTTAAAGTTTACTTCTATCCATATATTTTCTCTTTTGAAAATTTCCCTAACATCTTTAACATGCATGTTGTTTCTTAGAGACCATCTGATAAATTTCATATAGTCTTTTTTTGTTTCGCTAGGTACATTATGTGCTGGTATGTTAGCGAGTAAACTGTTGTTTTGGTTGCAATTTCTTTTGTTTAGGGCCCACATGTTTTCTTCTAAGGGTTCTCCAAATATGTCAATTTCTTTTTCAATTTCTCTACTAATGCTTTTTTGTTCTTGCTTCTCTTCTTGTTCTTTTGCATTTCTCCTTTGAGTAGGCAAATTCTCCTTCATTTAGTTTTTGTTTTTTAAACTTACCTTTATACTTACTTCTTTTTGTAAGCTGCTGTTGTTTTGTAGTTTTTTTATTGTTGCTTTTTCACTTTCTGTCGTCTTTTCTTGCATTACTTTATATGATTCTTCTTGACTTCTACTTACTTTATTTGGCTGTTGCTGTATATCTTTACCCTTGTCCTGTGACTGTGCTATTGCTGATTCTTCTATTGTAGCATTTTTGGTTTGTTTGTTAATATTAATTTTCTTTTCTGGTTGCTCTTCTTTTGCTTTTTTGATTATCTTTCTAGTTATACATAGCAGAGCAACCTTTATTAGGACTTGTTCTGTTAGCATAGCAACAATTTTATCTTCTCTATCTGGTGTTGCGAGTAGTTTGCTTGCTTGGTTGAAAAACACCTTGTTGTGTATACTGTTTGCTGCCCAATATGCTCTCTTAATATAAATTGTTATTAGACTTACTTTTCGATTTTGTGTACTACTCATTTTCCTATCTAGATATTAGTGGTTTCTGTTTGCTACTTATTGTTTTGGAATCTTCTATACTTATATTTATTACTATCCTATTAGGTTTATTTGCATGCTGACTAATCTACATGTTTGTTTTGTTTTTCTGTTCACATATTGCAGTGATCTACAGATCTATGTTTCCAGGTTACAGAAAATTTCCCAAATTCTGTTTTCCCTAGCATTAACCAAGGCATTTTCTGTTCTATCTTCTTAGCAAGTTATCCAAATTTTCTTTTTTTGCTCTTGTTATATTTTCTTTACTTGTTTTATCTTTTTCTTTAAACCTGTAAAGTCAGTTTAGACAGTCATTTGCTGGCAAACTTCTAAATTGTTTTCTTGCAGTTTGTGTATAAGTGATCAGCAGAGAGAGTTGTATGTTAAAAAATGATTAGCTATTATTATTTGTAGATTTTATAAAATACTAAATCTATATATTAAAATAATTTGTAAAATAAATTTTTTGACTTCTTGGTTATCAGTAATTAGACATTTCAATTTTGATTATATTTGTAGGTAATTTTGGTTTGTATTTAATATAGTTATTTGATATAACTTTAAAGTATAATGTTTTTAAGTATTTTGATTATTTTTTTTATAATAGTTGATGAATCTTAGTGGTTGAATAAGAAGAAATGTCTAATTCTTTTGTTTAATTTATACTATGTTGTAGATAAGCTTGGTTTTAGGTTAGGTAATCTAAAGTATATCTTTAGAATTCTATTAAAATTATAGAATTCTAATAATTTTTGTTTGTATTCTTTAAGATTTTGAAGTTTTTTTTGTCTGTAATTGGAAATAAGTTTTTAATTGCAGAATTAAAGTTTTTATAGTCTTCTAAAAAAGGTTCTTTTATTTCAAAGTAATTTTTTGGCAGAGTATCAAATTTGTATATCTTATATAAAGCATTTGTTTCTTTCTATTCTGCTTCTAATCTTGCATTTGTTATTAATTTACATAACAATCTTGCAGGTATGTCAGTTCATTTGTTTCTCCACTCTAGGCAGTACTCTATCTCTTCACAACTGACTTTCTTTATTTGTATTATTTTCTTACTTATTGTTCTTTTCTTTGCGAGACTATTAGCTTTGTTATTTCATTTGTTTTTGCTATGACTTTTAACTTTCACTAACTCTATCTGTATACTCTTTATGCTAATAAGGTCTATGATCTTCATTATTCATATTGCATTTTTCTTTTTAAGAACTTTCATTTTATCTATTTGCTTTAAACCTCTGCTAATGTTTCTAATTGCAGCATTACTGTTTGTATATATTTCTACTTGTCTTTCTCTCAGTACTGTTAGGATTGCTGCCCATATTGCTACTAATTCTGCTGTTGTTAATGTCATCCATCCTTCTAGACCTAATGATGTTTCTTCTTCTGGCCACAATTGTGTTTTATTTGTTTGGATTCATTCTACTCCCATACTACTGCCTTGTGTTTCTTCTTTAGTCTTTATATTTGTAGCACTATCTGTATATATAATATATTTGTTTTTGTTTCTCGATAGGTTTTTTTTTAGCAACTTCAGAATTTTATGTTTAACATTCTCATTTAGTTTCTGTTTCTTGATTATTTCTATTTCTAACCCTTCAAGAATTATTAGTCCTTCAAGCTGCTGCTTACTGTCTTTTAATCTTTCTGTTTCTGCTTTTCCTATCAACTGATCCATGGCTATCTTGATCTTGCTACTCTTTTTTTTCATTGATGTGTCAGGAACTACTCTAATCTTGTTATTTATTCTTATCTATTGCCAGCAACTGTCTTCTTTCTGTTTGTCATTTTCTGTACATCTATTACATTTGCTAATTTCTGTTGCTGTTTCGTTCTCTTTACTTTGCATTTGCCAATGCTCTAGTAAAACCTTTTTCTTTTTCTTCTTTATTATTTTTCCTAACTGTTTATCTTCTTGTATACTGTATATTATCTATTTTTTTCTTCTTTTATCTTTTGATATGGCCCTCTATACCATTTTCATTGCTTGAGTATTATGTCTGTTTGTCTTAAAGTGTCCTTTAATTCTTCTGTTCATTGGTTCTTTAAGTATTTTGGATTCTATTTCTTTAAACTATTCTGCTTTTTTTCCTTTACTTGAACATTTGCAAAAGTTCTTAAATTGTTGCCATATAATCAGCTTCTCACCTTTTATATTAAGCAGTTAGTTTAGGTAAATTAAACCTGCTTCATTTATCTCTATTTCACTTCTTTTCTATAACTATATTTCTAAAAGTTCTCTTATTTTAGTACTATATCCAAATATTCTCCAAAGGTTACTTTCTGTTCTTATACTTATTCCTAGCTTTTTTGCTTTTATTACTGTCAGACATGCTAATTGTTCTTTCATCATACTTTGTTAACTGGTACTTCTTTCACTTTCCAAATATCTTCTGTTAAACCTGCTCTTTGACAGCCTTGTGTAATTCTTAGCTTTGTTAACTAATCTAGGCTGTCTTGTCTGTTCAATCTTGATAGCAAGCTACTCACTTGCTTCATTACTAGCTCTTGTTGTAGTGTTTTACACCTACTGAGATCTTTATGTTCTATTATGCAATTTTTTATTGTTCTTTGCAAACTGCTTTTTTTCTTTACTAAACATATTATTAGTTGATGTATTTTATGTATTCCCTTTTCTGAAATTTTAGTTAACTAAAGCATATAGCTTAGTTTTGGGATTATTACCATATTGTTTATATATATGATCTGGCTTGTTGTCATTTTTTTGTACTTTAGGTCTTTTATCATCTGACTAACTATTCCTTTAGCTTTTCTTTTAACTAATACTTCTCGCATTCTGTTGTTCAGCTATATTCCAAATGACTGAACAATTTTGTTTCTTAGTTTTTTTCTTATATTGCTTTTGCTGAAAGCTATTTTTTTTTCTTCTCTTTTAACCTTTGTGTTCATCACTAGCAGCTTTAATTTTGATTCATTAATCTCTATGTTATTCATCTTGAAAAACTCTTTAGCTATTTCTAGAATCTTTAATAACTGGTCTTTGCTATTCACAATTTATGTTGTGTCATCTGCATATGCAATTGCTGCTTAACAGAACCTTGTAATGTTGTTATATTGCATTCCTTCTTTAATTTGTTGCTCAACTGTGTATCCTAGACTTTCATCTTCTTGTACTCTTTCTAGCAGTGGATCATAGAAAAGGTGCCATATCAATAGTAATATTACTTTACTTTGATCTATTCTGTCTTCTGCTATTACTTCTTCTGTTAAGCCATAGGCTGTAATTATCCTTAATTGTCTTTTGTGAAAAAGATTTAAGATGTACTTTATCATTCTTCTAAGAATTTTGACTCTTTGCAATGTTATTTCAAGACTTTTGAGTAGAACTGAGTCAAATGTTTTTTTCATATCTTGTAGAAGTATCTATACTTCTTTGTTCTTTTCTTTTGCCTCTTCCATTATCATATTAAGGATATGCACCAGTTGCTCTGTTGAATTTTCTGATAGACTTGCATAATTTGGTCTCTTAAGCACTTTTCTTTTCATAAACACCTTGGACAGCCTTTTTGTTATTACCTTTGTTATTACTTTTCTAAATGTTTCGATCAGAGCTATTGGGCAAATATTGTTTAAGCTATATTTCTACTCTATGTTTTTTGGTATTGAATAAACTTATACAATTTTCCACTTGGTTGATATCTTTTCTCTTTCCAAACAAAGATCAGCAAATGCTCTAAAGACTTCTTGTATTTTTTTTCTTGCTTGTTTGATTAGTATATAGCTTATATCAGATATGCCTAGAGCTGTTTCTATTTTAAGTTCTCTTAATACTTCTTTTCATTTCTTTTCATTAATGCTTTCTTTTAATTCTATATACTATTCCTTTTTGATGCATTCTTGTGGCTTGTAGATTTCTTTTCAACTTTCTGATATTTCTTCTAATTTCGTATCTCTTATTCTAAATTGTTTTTTGTAATGTTCTGCTATACTAATCTTAACTAACTCTGGTTCTACTATTAAGTTCATCAGTTCTTCTTCTTCTTCAATAATTCTGTCAAGTGTTATCTTTTTGTAGAGCTTGTTTAGCAGACTAGCTATTATTTTCCCTTGATCTGATTTAATTATTTCACATCTTTTGTCTATGTTTTCTTCTATTTGTCTTCTTTGATCTTGTTTCTATTTTTTTCTTTTTTTCTCTTGTAACAATTTCTGCCAACCTTTTATGTCTTCTATTCAGGCACTTGACCATTGCCTGTATAATTTGGACAGTCTTGCACCTTCTTTTCCTCCTATTATTTATAGTTTTTCATTTATTTCTGTTTTTTCCTCTTTTGTTACTTCTTGATTTTTTCTTGTTTTTGTCTGTTTAATTAATCTTTGCAGCTTTACAATGTTTTTTCCTTGGTGTTGCTTTTTTTGGTTGTTTCTTCTATTTGTCAGTATATTGTATATCTTTTTTTTAGGCAAATACTTACTAGCTGCTGTGATAATTGCTTCTTCTACTATATCCTATATGCTGTTTATATTATTTGTTTCTTTCTTTTGAATGTTCTTTAGCACCTTCTTGACTTCTAACTGCTTCTGCAGCTCTTGTATATATTTTTCTAGTTTTCTTCTTTTGCTTGGTCATATAGATATACTGTTCTTGATTATTTTTTTCTTTTGATTTTAGCTTTGCTATTTCTTGATGTTATATGTTTAATCCATATTTCTGTTTTTACTATTTTGTAGTCACTTTCTGTAATTCCTTCTGCATCTTCAATTTCTGCCTTTTGTAGACCTGAGGCCAGTTTTTCTGATACCCATATGTAGTTAATTATTGTTGCTGCTTTTCTATTTGACTATGTAAATTTTTGATCTGTTAGATGCATGTCTCTATAACTGTCACTAAAATTCTACTTTTTTATTTAATTAAAGATTGGCAGTCTTTTGAAATTTGCTGCTTGTGAGTGTTGTCTGTCTAATACATTATTCACTGTATGATTAAAATCATCTAAAATAACTAATTGTGTTTGTTTTTTCTTTTTGGTGACTATTTCTACTATTTTTTGTTGAATGTTTTTCCTTACTGCCTTGTCACTTGGTGGTATGTAAACTCCTAAAACTACTAACTCTAATTGCTTGAAGTATAGTTTAAGTTCTATCATATATTTATTTATCTTTTTGACTGTGCCCACATGTTTTTCCTATTGTTTATTAATTATAATGCCTATACCCGATTCTTTTTTTTTGTCTTTTGCTGCACTTGACCAAAACCCTACATATTTTCTATTTGTTATCTGCATTAAGAAACTTTCTTCTCTTTCTATAAGATTTGTTTCTGTGATACCTAGTATTGTGCTTCTTCTTCTTCTGTCTAACCCAGCAGACTATCAAGTTTCTATCCTTTGGTTTTGAGTCCATTGACATTGTGACATGCAATTTTAATCTTCTTTCTTCCTTCTTTCCATCTTTCTTTCAATTGTTCTTGTATTGTCTTTGTTATTTTTTCTTTTTCTTTTTTCTTTTTTCTCTTACTTCTTTCTTCTTTTGGATAAAGTTATGTTTTCCCTTTCCTGTTTTTAAAATTTCTTCTTTCATCTTGTAAAAACTCTCCTATCTTCTCATCTATATTCATAAATTTAACTAAGGCACCTTTAGAAGCGATTGGCTATGCCTTTCTTTATTAAGACACTTACTTTCTCTAGTTTTTCTAGTTTTTCTAAAATTCAACCTAGCATATCCTTTATATGTGTATTCTTTTCTTGCTGATACATCTTATCTTTCTTTTCCCTTTTCTCTTGGTTTTCTTCTTTCTTCTTATCTATACTTCTGTATCTTCTTTGGTTTTTAATATTATGTCTTAGACTGTTATTTCCTTCTTTTATTATTTGAACTTTTGGTATTGAGTCTCTCCAATTATCCTTTCTGTTTATATATGTTCTGTTTCATTGATTTCATTCTCTACTTTCATCTTCTTCTGTATTAGAAGTTTTACTTAATCTATTTCAGCTTCTTTCTCTTCTATCTTTGAAATTTCCTCTTCTTTGGGCTCTTTTTTCCTTTTGTTAACTCAGTATACTTGAAAATTGTTATATATAATTGGTTTTGATTGTGCTACCTTCATGTTTTCTTCTGTTGCGAACATAATCAATGCTATTCTTTTTTGGTTCCCATTTTGGTTTAGTAAGATGTATACTGACTTTGCTTCTTTACTTCTCAGGCATCATAATAATAAGACTTCTGAAGCATTTCTAGATAATTCTGTTAGTTTGGCTATATGTTTTCTTTGTTCTTCTTTTGCTTCGTGGTCTTCTTTTCCTCTTATTACTCTCACTAGCTTATTGTTGTCTGTTGGCAATGACCATGAAATATCTTCTTCTTCTATGTTTTGTATTTGTACTATTGCTAAAGCTTTGTACTTGAACCTTTTAATGCATACTATCTGTACATCTTTAATTCTTCTGCAGATATATTCTACTTCTTTTTTGTTTATATTAGCCAGTAGGTCCCATATTGTTAGGTAAATTACATTGTTACTAGGTCTTTCTTCTTTCTTATATTCCTCATTGTATAGTTCTTTCCTGTTAGTGTCTACTTTAATCTTCTTTTTTCTGAATCTTGGTACATGTTTTCCTTTATCTTGATGTTTTTTCTTGTAATCTTTGAGTTCTTCTTTTTTCTCTTCTTTCTCTTTCTCCTTTTCTGATATCATCTTGTACCAATCACTCTCTTTTCTATTAATTCTTTGTATTGCTTCCTCTCTGTCATAATTGCAGTCAAAAACCACTTCTATCTACAGATTTTCTCTCTTGAATACTTCATTGATGTCTTTCACATATGTATTATTTTTTTAAGACCATCTAATAAACTTTATACATTCTTCTTTTGTTTCTCCAAAAACCTCATATGCTAGTATATTGGAGATTAAGCTATTATTTTGATCACAATTTCTTCTGCTTAGTGCCTATATACTTTATTTTAATGCTATTTCTACAATGTCGATTTCTTTCTCTATTTCTTGCTTCCTTCTTTTTTGTCTTTCTTTTTTCTCTTCTAGTATGTTTTGTCTTGATTGCTTGTCATTCATTTCTATATTTTCTTGTTCGTTCATTCTTTTTTGTTCTTTGACTTCTTGTTTCTGAGTAGCAGGTTTCAATATAACTTTATTGTTAGCTTCTGTACTTACCTCTGTTCCTTTTTCTTTTTGTGTCATATTAATTTTTTCTTGTTGTTTTCTTATATTTCTGAGTTTTTCTTCTGTGGTTCTTTTTTTTTCTTGCTTCTGTTTAGTGCTTTCTTCTTGAATTATTATTTATATTTCTTGTTGTTTTTTGTTGTTGTTGTAATTGTGTTATGCTTGTTCTTTTTCTGCATTTTGACTTTTTGTAGTTATGTCTAGCTTCTTTTAGGTTATTCTTCTTTGGCTTTTTTCAGTATTTCTTTTATTAATTATAAAAGAGCTATCTTATATGGCTCTTGCTTTGTTAGTATTGCTACAATTCTATCTTCTCTATCTGGTATTGCATATGTTTTGCCTGCCTCATTAAAAAAAACTTTGTTATACACACTATTTATTGCCCAGTATGCTCTTTTTATAAAAATGGTTTGTAGGCTCTCTCTATATTTTTGTGATATGCTTTTGTCCATTTTGTGGCTTATTTCTTTAGAACATTCTGTTATATGCTTTGCTATATCTTGTTTACCTGTTGTTCTATTAATGTTTTGTCTATACTATTTGTTTAACTATTTTGCATGTGTCTGTTTTGCCTAATCTGTTATGTGTGCTTGTGTAATATAAACAGATCAACATACAGGATCAATGGCAATCCCCACAATTTTCATTTGCTTGCTAAATTTTCTAAGGAAACTTAAGTTTTTCTCTACTGTTGCTTTGCTAATGCCTGCAGTACTTTTTGTTACTAAGCTTGTTTAATGCTCTTCTTATTGCTATCTTTTTTCTTTAGTGCTGTTTGTAACCTTTCTTATTGCTAGTTATGCAGAAAATCTATTTTCTTTTTTATTAATTTCATGTTCAAGTGATCATTGGGAAGAGTTGGGTATTTACTTATACTGTTCCTTTCTTTGCTAAACTATCAGCTTTATTATTCCATCTATTTTTACTATGACTTTTCATTTTAACTAAACCTATCTGAATGTTTTTCGTTTTGACAAGGTCTTTAATCTTCATTATTCAAATTGCATTCTTCTTTTTAATAATCTTGTTTCTGTCTGTTTGTTCTAGACTCCTACTAATGTTTCTTATTGCAGCATTACTGTTAGTATATATCTTAACTTGTTTCTCTTTCAGTATCATTAAGATTGCTGCCAAATTGCTACTAACTCTGCTACTGTCGATGTTTGCCATTCTTCAAGTCCAAGTGTTAATTCTTCTTCTAGCCATTCTTGTGTTTCATTTGTTTGAACCCATCTTATACCCATATTGTTTTTAACTATTAACTCTATACTGTCTTTTCTATTAGTTGCATCATTAGTATATATTGTGTATTTGCTTTTATTTTTCATAATATTTCTTTTTAGAACTTCTATTATTTCTTGGCTAATATTTTCTTCTAATTTTTGTCATTTAATAATTTCTATCTCTAGTTTCTTTATCATTGTAAGGTCTCTTAATTTGCATTTACTTATTTTGGATCTGCTTGTTTCTGTTTTATTTGTTATTTGGTTTATCATTATCTTGATTTGGTTGCTGCTCTTACTTATTAATCTATCTGGAATTACATAAATGCTTTTACTTAATCTTGTCCATTGCTGACAACTGTTTTCTATCTGTTCTTCTTTCCTTACACACTTTTCACATCTTTTGCTACTTTGTTCTCTTTGCATTTTATTTGCCAATATTCGCTTAATACTTTTTTCTTTTTCTTCTTAACTATTTTTCTGAGTTGTTTGTGATCTTATATGCCATATACTATTCATTCTTTTCTTCTTTTATCTTCTGATATTTGCTCCCATTTGACTTGCATTGCCTAGGTACTTTGTTTATCAGTCTTAAAATATCTTTGCACTACTCTACTTTCTGGGCTATTAAGTACCTTTGATTCAATTACCTTGAACTATTCTGCTTTTTTTTCTTTACTCGATTGACCTTGATAGCTTTTTAATTACTGCCATATGATTAGTTTTTCTCCTCTTGTGTTGAGTAATTAATTTAAATATATTTGACCAGCTTCATTTACTTTGACTGCCCTTTTTTTTCACACTTGTGCATCTACTAGTTTTTGTATTTTGATATTATGTCTAAGCATTATCCATAGCTTAGTTTCTGTTCTAATATTTATTTTTAGTTTTTTTGCTTTGAGTATTGTAAGGCATGCTAAGTTATTCTTTAAATATATTTTAGTTTCTGGGTACTCTTTCATCCTTCATATATCTTCTGCTAAGCCTGCTCTTTGGCAGCCTTGTGTTATTCTTAGTCTTGTTAATTGTCTAAGACTATCTTGTCTGTTTAGCCTTGCTACAAGGCCACTCACTTGCTTCATAATTAACTCTTGTCACAATGTTCTACAGCTACTAAGATCCTTGTACTCCATTATGCAGTTTTCTACTATTCTTTGTAGACTGCTTTTTTTTTGCCAGACTTATTATTGGTTGATGTATTTCATTTAGGCTTCTGTTTGACAGCTTCATTAGTTATAACATATAGCTTAGTTTAGATATTATTACCATATTGTTTATATATGCAATCTGGCTCATTGTCATTTTTTTGTATTTTAAATCTCTTATAGTCTGGTTTACTATCTCTTTTGCTTTCTTCTTTACTTGTGCTTCTCACATTCTGCTGTTTAACTATATTCTCAATGAGCAGACTAGTTTGTGTCTTAGTTCTTCTATTATCTTGCTTTTTCTATATACTACTGCTTTTTTCTCTTTCTTGACTTTTGTATTCATTATTATTAGTTTTGACTTTAATTTATTTATCTCTATATCATTTATTTCAAAGAACTCTTCAGCTATTTCTAAGATCTTTAGTAGTTGCTTTTTACTGTTTGCAATCCATGTTGTATCATCTGCATATACAATTGCTGCTTGACAATATTTTGTATTGTTGTTGTATTACATATTTATTTGTATTTGTTGCTTGACTATATACCTTAACTCTTTATCTTCTTGAATTCTTTCTAATAATAGGTCATAAAAGAGATGCCATATTAGTGGTAAGATTACCTTACCTTGGTCTATTCCATCTTCTGCTGTTAGCTCTTCTGTTAGGCCATATACTGTAATTATTCTTAGTTGTTTTTTGTAAAAAAGTTTTAATATATATTTAATTGTTTTTTTGGATATTTTAATTCTTTGCAATGCTAGTTCAAAACTTTTAAGAGGAACTGAGTCAAATGCCTTTTTTATATCTTGCAACAGTATCTATATTTCTTTATCTTTTTCTTTTGCTTTCTCCATTATCATGTTCAAAATCTGTACTAGTTGCTCTGTTAAGTTTCCTAAAAGACCTGTAAAGTTCAGTTTTTTAAGTATTTCTCTTTTCATAAATACTTTGGCAAGCCTTTTCATTATTACCTTTGTAACAATCTTTCTAAATGTCTCAATTAATGCTATTGGGCAGATGTTGTTTAAACTATATTCTTATTCTATATCCTTTGGTATCAGATAAACTTGTATTATTTTTCACTATACTGGGATTTTTCCTATTTCTAAACATAGGTCTGCAAAATTTCTGAAAATTTCTTGTGTCTTCACTTTTACTCTTTTGATTAGTATATAGCTTATACCTAAGATATTAGAGGCTGTTCCTGTTTTTAACTCTCTTAGTGTTTTTTTCTATTCTTTTTCTTTGATTTTTTCTTCAAGTTCTGCATACCATTCTTCTCTAATGCTTTCTTTTGGTTTGTATATCTCTTTCCACTTTTCTGTCTTTGTTTCTAGTTTAGTGTTTCTTTTCCTGAACTGCAACTTATAATGTTCTGCTACATTTGCCTTAACTTCTTCTAGCTTTGTTATTAGATATGTCTTCTCTTTTACTTGCTTAATAAGCCTATCAAGCAATATCTTTTTGTATAGTTTGTTTAGAAGGCTGGCAAGCATTTTTCCTTGATCTGTTTTGATCATTTTATATCATTTATCTATATTTTTTTCTATTTGTCTTCTTTGCATTTGTTCCTAGTTTTTTTTTTTTCTTTCTTGTAAGATCTTCTGCAAACCTTTTATATCTTCTATCCAGGCATATGATCAGTGCCTTTGTAATTTTGGCAGTTTTGCTTCTGCTTTGTTGCCTAGTGCTTTTAGTTGCTTATTTGTTTCAATTCTTTCTTCTTTTGTTATTTCTTGGTTTTTTTTTATCTTTGCATGTTTAATTAATTTTTGCAGCTTTACAATATCTTTTTCTTGTTGTTGTGCTTTTTGACTAGTTCTTTTATTTGCTACTGTATCATATATTCTTTTCTTGGGTATGTGCTTATTTGCTGCAGTAATAATTGCTTCTTCTATTATATCCTATATACTATTTATCTTATTTAACTGTTTTTTTTCATTTTGCACTTCTGTTTGAATATCTTTTAAGCTTTCTTTTGTTACTAATCATCTTTGTAGTTCTTGTACATAATTTTTTCAATCCTTTGACTTTGCCTGATCATATAAATATAATGTTCTTGATTGTCCTTTCTTTTTAATTTCTGCCTTACTGTTTTTCTACATTATATATTTGATTTATATTTTTGCAATTATTATTTTATGATCGCTTTTTGTAATTTCTTCTGTTTCCTCAATGTTTGCTCTTTGCAAACCCAAAGCCAGTTTTTCTGATACCCAAATATAGTCAATTATTGTTGCAGCTTCCTTGTTTGACCATGTATACTCTTGACTTGTTAAATGCATATTTTTATATATGTCTATAAAGCTTTGCTTTTTTATCCAATTAAAGATCAGTAATCTTTTAAAATTTGGTGATTATAAGTGTTGTCTGTCTATTACATTGTTTATTGTATGATTAAAGTCACCTATAATTACAAATTGTGTTTGTCTTTTCTGTTTAGTAACCCATTCTACAATCTTTTGCTGAATGATTCTCCCTATTGTCTTATTACTTAGTGGTATGTAAATTTCTATTATTACTAACTCCAATTGCTTAAAGTATAATGTAATCTCTATCATGTATTCATTTATTCTTTTAACAGCACCTATATGCTTTTTCCATTGTTCTTCTATTAGAATTCCTACATCTGATCCTTTTTTCTTATTTTCTGCTATATTTGTCCAATATCCTATATACTTTTTGTTTGATATATATGTCAAAAATCTTTCTTCTTTTTCAGTAATGTTCATTTCTATGATTTCCAATATTGCGATTTCTTCTTCTTCTGCCTAGTCCAATAAGTTCTTGAGTTTTCAACCTTTGGTCTTCAAGCTATTGATATTATAATATGCTATTTTAATTTCTTTTTTTTCTTCTTTCTATTTTTCTTTTAGTTGATTTTGTTTTGCTTCTGTATTATTAGTTTTTTTGACTACTTTTCTTTCTCTTAGATAAGGAGATGTTTCTTGTTTTTTTCCTTCAAGAATTTTTCTTTTCTTTTATAGAAAGGCTTCAATTTTCTCATCTATATTCCTAAACTTAACTAAGGTGCCTTTAGAAGCAATCTGCTAGATTTCCTCTTACCTCTAGCTGTATTTCTTTTATTTTATCTAGTCTTTTTAATATTTGACACAAGACGTTTTCTACTGATAATGTTCTTTCTTGATTTAGTATATTTATTTTGGCTTTTTTCTTTTTGTTATTGCTGTTTCTTCTATTATATTTGTGTTTTTATCCTCTAACCATGCTTCTATATTTTGTAACTGAGGGTCGCTTTCTATTTCTTTATATCTCTTTATTGGTGTTTCATGTTTTGTACCTCTGACTCTTAATGCTTCTTGTTTTTTGTATTTCGACTGCCTTTCATTGCTTGATTTTAATCTTTCTTGTCTTTTGCCTCTTGATTCTTCTCTCTCGTAGGTTTTTCTTCTTCTAGGATTTTCCCAACTTACTCGATGTTTGTTGTATCATATTGGTGTTGTTTGAGCTGTCTCTGCTTCTTGAGCATTTGCAAAGGTGATTATTGCAAATTTTTTTTGGTTCCTATTTCTGTTAAATAGTATATATACTGCCTTTGCTTCCTTATTCCTTAAACATCTTAATGAAAGCACTTCTGATGCTCCTTTAGAGATGTTTAGTAATTTTGCTGTAAACTGACTTTGTGTTTCTCTTTGCATATAGTCTTTATTTCCTTTCATTACTTTTGCTAATCTATTGTTGTCAAGAGGTAATGCCTATATGTTGTCTCTCTCTTTCTTATAATCTGCTACTATAACTGCTAGTGCTTTGTATTGTGATCTTTTGATTCATATTATATGCATATTTTTCATACTTCTGCACATATATTTTAGTTTCTTTTTATTAATGTCCAATAGTAAGTCCCAAATTGTTAAGAATTTTGTTGTTTCTACTTCTTCTAGTCTTTCTGTTTGTCATCTTTCTGCTTTTGTTTTAGCCTCATCTTGCTTTTCTATTTTGCTTTATTGCATTTCTTTTTGTTTAGACTCTTTTCATTTTGGGTCTTTAGATCTGTTTCTTTGTTGTTTATTCTTTACTCTGCACTCATTTATTGCTGCATCTTGCTCTTTCTTACTCTCTACTTGGTTTTGCATTTCAACTAAAATCAAATTAAATCACCTTTTACCTTTTCACTAACTATTGCCTTTTACAAAGACTTCTTTAATTTTTGTAATATGTCTGTTTGCATTAAGCATCCATTTTACCATTCCTGTTTTTTCTGATTTTGTTCCACCTGGAACATTATAAGCTGGAATTCTTACTATTACTAGGTTTTATTGTTGCATAATCTGTTGTCTGGCACCCAAATGCTTTGCTCTAATAGTACTTCTGTTGCATCTCCTTGTAGTATCATTAAATCTTCTTTGTTTTCTTTTTCTTCCTTTGCTTCTACTAGACTTGAAGTGTGTCATGAAGTCTTTTTGTCTCTTTTTGCTTCTTTTATATTTTGTTTATGCACTGTATATCTTTGTTTTTTATCTATTACTATCTGTTCCTTACCTGTTTTATATTTTTTGAAATCTTTTTCATATTTTTCTCTTTCTTTATTTTCTTTTGTTTCAACTATTTCTTCTGGCTGAATTGTGTTTCTTGGTTCTCTTTCTCTCTGCTGTTGTGAGCTATCCTCTATTTTAAAGCTAAAATCTATCAATTTACTTCTTTTGTCTACCCATACAATAGCTTCACTTAATGCTCTTACTGCTACTATATCTGCTATATCTGCTGTGAACAGTAATGCTATATATCTGTCTATTCTCATTTCTATAACATCTGTTGTTTCTAATATTTTAACTAGCTCTGCATTGCCAACCCTTTGTAAGCTTTGTGTTGTTGATCTTTCTAACACCTTTTCTAATAGGCTCCCAGGTTTTACTTCATATGTATTTTCTCTCATACTAATTGTTGTCATTTTATTCATCAGTTAGTTTAATATAGCTGTTTCTATATTACATTCTTGCTCTGATAGACTATTTCTGTACACATGCTTATTTGTTTACCTTACTTGGTTTGTTGTATTTTCTGTGTAATCTAGTTAATCTGCGCAACAAAGTCATAGAGATTTCCCAAAATTTACAAAAAATTTTTTGTTTTTGTTAGAAAAAATTTTTATTTTTCCAAGCTCTGCTACCTTTAAGCTTTTCTTTTTATATTTTGTTCTTTAGCTAAATGTAACTTTTGTTGCTTTTTCTTTTTTACTAAGAGTCTTAGTATTACTTCTTAGGATGTTTTGCAATATTTTCTATGATTTGCTTCTTACTGATTTTTGGTCAAGAGATCTACAGAGAAGAGTGCCCCATAAATGCTGTATATAAAAATTACATAATTGTAGTATATGAATTTTATATAGATATAATTAGTAATTATTATATAAATGTTATATAAAATATTTATATATTATTTTTTTTTGGTATTAAGGTGAGGCCTTGCTCATATTTTTATTAGTAATTTTAGTTGTATATATTAATATACTATATATTAAAGATATATTAAGATTGTAAAATACAAAATAAGAACTACATACAAGAATTAAAGCTCAAACAACTTTATTTGCAACCTAAACTGACTATGGTAGTCAAGGCCTACCTAGATTTGTAATGTTAGAATATGATTATAAAATATGCTATGATTAATCCAGAGTGTTGACCATATATTGATTTTCCTAATAGCCTGTCCAATTGGTAGACAGGTATTAGAATCTAAGTGTAATTGATCTGCTATTCTACATAGACATAAGTATGTATAGTTTGTATGTGATCTTTTGTGATGTCTAATTTGTTGTATTTGTTGTAAGGTATTGTGATTGTTAAAGGTTTGAAGAGATATAATGTTATTATTTTTTTTCCAATTGAAGAAGTCAATACAGTAAGGTTTCTATATTTGGTTATATATTTAATCATTAATATCAAGAAGTGTTTGAATAATAGTTTGTGAAGCTATTTTAGTAAGTATGTTGTAATTATGAATTGTTTCAATTAGAGCTTTGAGTATAAGGCTTTTAAGAGAAGGTCCAGATAGAAAGAGTTTGGTTGAAATAGTATTTAGTCAAATAAAGGATGGTTTTGAATTTTATGAATAAGTTTATATAGCTGACTAGTAAATAAATTAAGATCTGCTTTAGATAGAATATGCTGAACTGATGAGTTGATAATGTTTGTAATAAGAAAATAATTAGAGCATATTAGCCAATATGAGTGAGAATCAAAAAGATTATATTAGAAGCAGTTAGGGTTTATAAAAATAGCTGAATAGA
Organism: Cetraspora pellucida; assembly: GCA_910591915.1. Classification (NCBI taxonomy): domain Eukaryota; kingdom Fungi; phylum Glomeromycota; class Glomeromycetes; order Diversisporales; family Gigasporaceae; genus Cetraspora; species Cetraspora pellucida. The sequence continues at coordinate 17,218 of CAJVQA010002004.1, forward strand.
TATTGTGAAGAGAGAAGTGTATTGGTAGTTTATTGAGTAGAGTTTTAACTTTAAAAACTTTTAATTGATTAAGCTTGAAGCTAGTAAAATTTAAAGAAGGTTTTTGGTTATAATTAAGATATAACCATGTAGATTTTCAGTCTATGTAATGATTAATATGAGCCCATTCATTGTTTCTTTTTTGTGATGACTATATTGCTAATATATGAGCTTTGCAGATATTTTTGATGAAGTATTTAGTAGAAAGCTCAACAGAATTTTGTTTCTATTGTAAAATATAAAAAGGATTATAAATATTTGTATATTGAAAGATTAGTAGCAAGGAGAAATTGTGTTGTTTTGCTAAAAAATCAGCCATATTATTAAAAGTATTGTCTGTGTGAGTCTAAACTTTGTGGAAGTTAATGTTTAAGTTAAAAGATTTAATAATATTAAAAAGAGTGTACTATAGAGGCCATGTATTAAATTTAAAAAGTTTGTTAGGATTGTTAAGTTGAGTAAAGAGTTTGTAAAACTTTGAATAACTGATTGTAAATCAGTATAGATTTGAAGTGTTGCATTGCAAGCTATAGTTAAGATTGCTAATAAGATAGAAAAGAGCTCTGCTTTATAAGCTAATGACCAGTGGTAGATTTTAGCTAAAAATTTATAAAGCACTTGATCATTATTGTTAACTTGGACCTATCTAATGCCTATTGAGCTTTGTTTGGTTCCAATATCAGTTACTGATCCATCTGTATAAAAAATAAATTCCTTATAAGATAAATTGTTTTGAAAAATTTCAAGTTTGTTTGAACAGTCATTAGGTTTAAAGTTTTCTTTGATAGTTAAATTTGATATATTAATAGTAGGATAGTTATCAGGAATTTGTAAAAGATATTTAATTGCTGTTGAATAGATAAGATTCAGATAAATAGCATTGAATTTGAGTTTGAAGGTTTTTCTTCCTAGAAAACTAGTACAAATAGTTGCTAAAATATTAATTATGCATATTTAGTTAATTTTGTTTGAGTTAAGATGGCATCCAGTACATAGTGTACAGTTCAATTCTGAAAGCAGATAGTAGTAATTGTGTTCTAAATCAATATTAGTATTCTAATATGATATAGAAAACTGGTTTGTGTTTAGGAGATATTTGCAAATTTTGTCAATAATGATCTCATTGCTATCATTATTGTAGGTATGTAGCCAAGGTTTGAGTTTTTTCTTGATTGGTAAAATGTTATATACAAAGGCATTAACTTTGAAAGGTTAAAAGTGAGGAAGAATTAAGCAGTATAATCTATCAAATAGGATTGTGTCTTCCAGATAGGTGAACCAAGTAGGTTGCCTTCCTTTTATTAGATAATGAAGTCTTGATGAAAGGTGGTGCCATTGGAGTAGTGTACTGTTGTCTGCAGTACATAATTGTTTTAGATAGAGTATGTTGTTTTTGCAAAGTTGTTTTTTAAAAGTATAGTATTTGGGATGTTGACTAAGTATTGTTTCTAATAATTGGTAGCTATCATAAACAGTATTAGGCTACAAAACATTGAAGTTTGCTAAAATTGAAATGCCAAGATGTTGTAGAAGTTGTATAATTTTAAAATTAAGTGTGAGTTTGTTGGGTCTATCAATAAGTGGTTGGCTATGCTGAAAAATATTGGTAGCAGACGAAAGGTTGTTTTAAAGTTGCTGTAATCTAATTTTAGTAGAAATGCTAAGAATCTCTAAAGCAAGATATATGATATTGTAGTTAAATGTTCCAAATATTATATATGTTGTATATATGAGGGTTTAGCATAGTGCTGTTAGGGTTAGTACAACAGAGTTTAGCTTTGTGTTTAATCATAATAAGATATTTGAATAAGAGTATATCACAGCATAAAATGTTTAAGAATGATGTTGTGTAGTCTGTATTCAATAGTAAGAATAATTACAATATTAGTAATGTATATGGCTTGTTTGTCTGTAATTTTTTGATGTCTGTAATGTTAATAAGTTGGATTGCTTTGTCATAGATTAGTTGGCTTTGTTTAGTGTATGAATTATTAAGGGTGAACCAACATCCTAGGAATTTGAATGATTGGTTAACAGAAATTGATATAAGTGAAAAGTTAAAAAAATGAATAAAAATTGTAGATGGTGTATTTGAAGTGAGAATTAATTTAGTTGGCTTGATTTGAATATCAGCCATATAGTAGAAAGAGGTAGCTGTAGCAATAATTGATTGTAATTCTTCTTTGAATTTGGCTATCCAAAGTGTATCATCTATATATGCTAGTACAGATACAGAGGTTTGAAGTTGTTAAAACTTTGGTCGAAGCAAACTAGTATTTCACCTTGTAGCCAAAGTGTATCCTAAAAAGTCTGAAGCTATTTTGGTTATAAGAGAATCATTGTAAATCCTTCAAAATAGTGAGATAATAGTTTCTTCTTGGTCAATGCTATTTTTGACATTGTAGGAATTAGTAAGGCCTAGATTTGTAATAACCTAATTGTGTCAATTAGTAAGCAAGTTAGTGAGAATGTTAATAAGATTAGGTGCCATTTGTAGTATATTAAAGATTTGGTAAAGAGTGTAAGGTCTACAGAGTTATAGACTTTACTCATATTCTGAGATAAAAACCAGAATTGTTTTGAGTTACAAGAAGTTTCTTTAATAATATTGTTAAGTATATGTATAGGGATAGCTGTGCTATTATCAGGTAAGACTATGTAGTTAAAAGATAATAGGATTTTATGATGAATAAAGATGTAATTAAGCTGATTGGTAAGTTTTGTATAAAGTTTTTTAACATATTTAAGTAGACTAATAGGTCTGATGTTAGTTAAATTGCCATTAAAGATAGATTTTTTAAAAATAGGAAAAATTTTTTCTTCTTTCCATTGATTTAGAATTTGACCAGATGTAAGACAGTAGTTAAAAAGAACTGTAATTGCATCAAGAAATGCTGTTTTAGCATGTTTAAGCATCTTATAGCTAATGCCTGATGGTCTACATGCTTTGTTGTTAGGAAGTTGATTAATAACTTCAAGAACTTCTATTGAAGAAAATTCCTTGAGTACTAATTGATATCATATAGAATCAATATTAGGTTTAGGTTATATTCTTGTTGCTACATTGTGTTAAATAATTGTGATTGAATGTTTTGAGAGGCTGTCTAGTCATCAAAATGTTGTTAAATATGCTGTTTGATAAGTGATGGTTTAATAATAACATTGTTAGGTTTTTTAATATTGTCAAACTTAACAGGGTCTTTGTATTGATTAAGTATGCTGTTAATCATTGATGTTGGACTATTTTGAAGTTTAGTGCATCTTTTAGCTATGTTGTTATTAATTTGTTTTCTTATATTTTTAATATTTTCTAGATTTTTAGCATGATAGAGTGTTTTACATTTAGTGTTGGTTGCTAATATCTAGTCAGATAAAAGGTTAGGGTTTTGAGGCAGTTTTGATATATTAAGATGGTAAAGAGAGTTAAGTATCACAACAGCCTAGAAAGGCCTAAAGAAAGAAGAAAAAATTCAGGTCTTTTCATATATGTTATACATAACACTCTTTGGGAAAACAAAAGCAAAGAAAGTAAAAATAAGAGAGGTACTAATTAAAGGTCTTATTTTAAAAAAAATACAGAACAGACTAAGACAGCTCCTAAGTACAAGATCAAGATAGCAGTTTATAAATATAGTAATAAGAACAGCCTGGAATATATTCTATAAACAAGTATAAAGAATCTGATACAAAAAGATTAATGAATAAGAAAAAAATAAAAAAATAATTAGAATAAAAAGAAAAAGAGTAAAAAAGAGAAAAGTACCAAGTAAAAAAGAAAAACTAAATTAACAGAAAATAAAAAAAAGAAAAGAGAAAGTAAAAAAAAAAGAAAAACAAATTAAAAAAGAAGTACAGAAAACAATTTTAGGGCTTGTCATAGAAGGAAGAAGACCTTTTCATTATGAACTTTAAGTAGTCAGATAAGCAGCTTATTTCTGATTGAAGTAATATAACATGTTGCACTTAGGTACTATTAGGATAGCTGGATGATGCTGAACTTAGATATTAAGGATATTTATATAATTGCAAATATAATTTCAAAATCTTAATAAAGTACTAACAACAGAAAAAAACATTTTTATTTGAACTCTTTCTGTAAATCATTTATACCAAAAAGCACAAAAAAATATTTAATTATTTCTTAATATTTTACTAAGTAAATCTTATTTGACCTTTTAAGTAACATTGTCCAGCACACATTTCCACCCCTAGACAACTGTGTTTTAAGTTCTAATAACACTTGGGTGTCGAGAAAAGTTTTAAAAATTATATTTTTGGTTTTTGTCTATTTACTTAATATTTTACTAATTAAATCTATCATACTGCCTATTTATAAGTTGTTCAGCTCACTGAGTTGGACATTTTGATATATATTTTATTCAAAACAGATCAAAACTCATAGAGATACAAGCTAAAAGCTAAAACAAAAACTTGTCCTTTGCAAATTTTTTTATTAGCAATTTTAGAAAAATTTGCTGGGGTGCCTTGGAAATTTCACTTTTCTAGTATTTATTAGAATTTTTTAAACACCTAAGTAGCTTACCTGAAGCTTAAACTTTTTTCCAAACTTTCCTAATTAGTATGAAAACCTTTAAATTAAACAAATTTTTTCAAAAAACATACTTAGAAATCTATTTTTAGGAAAAAAGCTAACCTTGTCTATAACCATACCAAATATTATCAATCTTGACTATTTTTACCAGAAGTGTCTTAAAAGCTTCAAAATTGGTATCTATGAGAATGCAGCACATACATCATATTCTATCCCTGCAAACAAACAACTAAATAATTGTATTCATACTGAACTTAGAGGTAGTATTAAAAATAGTCACTACTTCAAAGCACCAGAATCGAGCTCCATCATTACTTGCTTCTGTGGCAAGTACTATACTCACTTATAGCAACAACCAACCAAATCTATAAACAATATAAAATAACCTTCATTATTAGAAAACTTAGAGATAAAAAAATCTTTGCAAATAACATTGCAAACTCTACTAAATTTGTTCTACCATTACCTATAGCATCTCTTTTACCTACTACATACAACTATCTTTGTGCCAAATATAACTTACCTATCACCTGCAAAGAAATAAACAACCAACATTATTTGGCATCTGATGCTATTTTATATAATAACAAATCTTATCATAAAACCTGTACAGAAATTCAACAACTCATTCAACAATCAAGTTCCTCCCCAACATTTATTCAAAAACTTTAACAATCAATCAGATCCTATAACCCTTTAGCATCTGAACTTACTTTTACCACTTCACCTACAGGTACTACTAGCAACACAAATGATATAAATATAGATAATAATACAATTAATAGCAATGATTAGCAACAACAACACCAACCACATAAAATATCAATTACATTTTAACAAACAACAGCAACAGCAATAGCAATAGCAGCCAAACTAACAACAACAACTACAAACACAAACAAATACTACCAACAATTAACTTAAAATTAAAGCAAATCCAACATTTGATTGGCTTGCTAATTTCTCAATTTCTGATGACATGAAAGACAAGTCACAACTTCAAACAGAATTTTCTCAAAAAATCTTCAACTTCCTTAAATCTTATCTGTATGACTTCTATCTTGAAAAAGAAATCAAACCTGAAACTTCTAAGCAAAAAGCTCTTAAGGCCAGCTTCTATCTTATTATCCATAAAATAGCAGAAGACAGATCTCAATTTCTTATTGAATTTATTCAACAAACAAATTCCAATACTGACAAAGCTATTATTATTCCCTTTGACATTTTTGAAGAAACTCTTAAAAAACTTATTCTTGCCTTCACTACAATCTTATTTACAAAACTCAATTATTTTAAAATCTTTGCTTCATTAGCTATTATTCCTCCTTATACAAATCAAAACCAAATTCAACTTTGTATTAATATTGCTTATATTCATTTATATCTCTCAAACAATTACCAAGCAATTGACTACATTAAATTTGCTAAAAACTTTTAACTACAACCTAAAAGATTTAATATTATATCAAAAGTAATTGACTTTGACAAGGACAAGCAATACTTTATAATTTGA
>CAJVQA010002005.1:0-23319 GCA_910591915.1 Cetraspora pellucida
TTTATGTAAAATCTCAATTAAATATTCAATAAAGATAGAGGCATGGCCTCACCATTAATATTAAAAAAAAAAAAAAAGTAATACAAAGTGATAAAAATTATAAATAAAAAAATAAACAGTTATTTTATAGCAAAACTTTTAAAAATACTTAAAAGAACATTTAAAATTCTTTATTATAATGTTTAAAAATTAAAAAAGCAAAATTAGTATTTATACCAGCAAATAATAATAGCAATCTAAAGGCTTTGCAATTATTATTTTTGCAAATTGAGAAGTTTTAGAAGCTATATTGTTAAAATCAATATAATATAACAATAACTCAGCCTTTTGAGAGAATTATAGAACAAAATAAAAAATAAAAAAAAAACTCAAACTAATAACTAAAAGAACTTGAATTAAAAAAAAAGAACATAGTCAAAAAATAGAATATGAATTTTAAAACCAAACAAGAAAAAAAATCAAAAAACTATCTAAAAAGAAAAAAAAATTGTTAACTGAAGACTTGTTATTAGAAATCATTAACAAATATATTATATTTGAAGCTACAACATAGAAATATGTTTAAGTTGGCAAAACCTGATTTTACAAATTATTTTGAAAATTGTCAAAGTTGAATTAACAATACCAAATATAAAATTAAGCTTCTTATTGCAAAACATTAAAATAAAAATCAAGACTTTATCAAAAAATATTTTATATCTAAATAAAGTAATTAAAGATAATAAAAAAGAACTAAAGAAAATAAATAAAGCAAATAGAATAGAGTTTCATAGCTTAGTGGTCTAGGTGCTCTCCTTTTACAGATAAGGTCAATAGTTCAATTCTAGCTGAAGACAAAAACTCTGTAATCTACAGAAACATATGAATGTACATAAAGCTCTGTGACTAAGTCTATGTGATTAGAAGATCAGTATATATGGAAGTTTCTAAAAAAAAGTTTTCTAATATAAAAAGTTGGCACTCAATATGAGAGAAGTAATGAATATACTAGAAATGAAGAAAAGGCGCACTAGTAGATGATACAGTAAACATAAAAAAAAAACTATAAAAAAAAATACACTTATTAAAATTTGAATATTTCTAGCATCAAACTGGTTTTAGTAAATACAGAAGTTGCTAAAATTAAATAAATCTAAAGGATATTCTTGGTATCATACTTAGTAAGTTTGCATCAAGGGTAAATTTGAAGAACTATGAATACTTAGTAATATCCAATAAGATGGTACTTAGATATAAATAGTAATTAAATAGCTTTAACCTGTTCTGTCATAATATTTAGTAATATACATTGTATATATATACAGCAAGTATTAAAAATTAGAAAGTTTAAATAGATAACTCACAGGTGAGTCTCAGATATAGCATCTAGTAGGCAACCTATAGGCAAAACCCTTAATTAAATAATGATTAAAGTTATATATGTGATGAGTTATACTTTTATTAATATATTCTATATATAATATGTAATCTTATATTACTAATAATAAAAAAACACACAGGCAAGATCATCCTTAAAACTAAAAAAAAACTAAAAAAACTAAAAAAAATAAATAAAGCAAATATAAAATAAACAAACAATAAAAAAATATATATTAACAAAGAAGAATACACAGAAGAAATATATATAGAAAGAATATATAAGAATAAAAGAATTAAACTAAATTTGGCAATATATAATATTAATAAACTTAAATCAAATAATCAAAAAATAGAAGCATTATATGAATAGATTATTAATAAACTAAATATAGTGGACCTAGCAAAAATGAACATTTCAGCTAAAAAAAACTTTTTTATAAAAAAAAAATATAAAAAATTACAAAAGTATTTAGTTAAGTACAAATTTAGACAAAAAGAAAAATTCTAATGTGAGATTACTAATTAGCAAAAAATAAAAAAATATTTAGACCAAGTAAAAAAAACAAAAAAATATATAATTTTAGCTAGTTTTTTTTTAAACAAGTAAAAATTATAATTATCATAGCCTATTTACTGTCAAATAATAAAGAAAATAAAAAGATAATACAAAAATTAATAATCAACAAATATGTTAAAAGACTTTTAAAAATACAAATAGTAGGTATAAGAAATTTTAATGAAGTAGTAAATACTAACTTAAATAGATTATCAAATTAAAAAAACAATCAAGTTAAGCCAGATTCTTTTCTTAGTTAAAAAAATAAAATTTAATAATACATTCAGATTAATTAACCCAAACTCAAAAGAATTTTTGTAGTCTATATGAAAGTCTAAATTAAGAATTAACTATATATAGGTTATGAAAAATTAACAGATAGTCTTTATAAAGCAGAAGTTTAAGAGATAAACATTTGTATAAATAGTAATTATAATGCAAAAAAATAGAACTAAGCCATTTAATTACACATATAGTATAGCAAAAATAAGAAAAGAAAACTATAAAATAACAGTTTTTCTATATAATAAAGCATCTAAAGAAGTGAAAAATTATAAACAAAACTTTAACATAAGTCTAGAAAAAAAATCACTATCTAAAACCTTCAAAGATTTTCACAAACAAATAAAAATATTAAAAAAATAATTGCATAAATAAATAATAAAATTCAATTAGTAATAGTATTATTATAATAGCAAGAAAAAACATTTTAGAAAAGAAAATTTCAAATACAGTATCAGAAAAAAAAAAAAAAATTTCAATTAGACAAAACATTTATATAATTAAAAAAATAAATATGTATAAGAAAAAAACATTAAACTAGATTTTATAAAAAAAATATTGATGATTTAAATAAAGAAATTAAATACATTAATGAATAATATAAAATATATATTAACTTAGCACAAATTTGGTTCTAAAAGCTTATTGAGAATTTAAACAGATAATAGAATATTCTTAGCAAGAATAATTAAAGAGTTAGAAAAACAAAAAAAAAGAAATATATAACAATACAGAAAAAAAATATTAAATAATAATAAAAAATAAGGCAAAATGCTAATAATCTTTTAAATAAATTAACAAAAAATCAAAATAAATAGGCTTATTAAGAAAAAAAATATATAAAGAAATTTAGTTATTAAACTAGTAGAAATATTAAAAAAAACAAAAAAATATTACCAAAATCAGTTTAGATTATAACATTTTAACCAAAATATTTTAAAAAAAAGATAAAAAGAGATCTATAAATATAAAGAATTAATTAAAAAGATATTAAGATTTAAACTAAGATATAACAGAAAAAAAATAAAACAAAATGCTTTAAAGACTAAAAAAAAAAACAGTATTAAAAAACTTTGATATTATGTATATACTAATTTAAAAAACAAAAGTTAAAACTTAAGAAATTTTTAAAATATTTGCTAAAATTTGTATTAAACAGATATAATACCAAAAAAATAAAAAATATTATAATTTTTTTTTTGGTATTAAGGTAATCTTTTTGGTCTTTTGACTTTTATTAATAACTTTTTGGTAATATAATTTTATGAACTACTACAGAATAGCATACAATTGGCTATATATATAACTTTTCTATATTACCTATTTAAAGAGTTTGCCTAAAGGTTCTCTATCAATTGCTATATCTAACACTTCTGCTTAGATGTTTTACTTTAAATTTTCTGAATCTGTAATCTGTATTAACTTACTGAGTTATAATTTTGTTAGATATTTTTGTTTTTGTAATGTTTATAATAAATATATCATTATTAAAGCAGTAGTCTTGCTAAACTTTTTTTTTAAAAGTTTATTAAAGTTTTGAATATTGTATATAGCGATAATTAGATAAAAATAATAAGAACTTAAATTAAAAAAAGATAAAGAAGAGTTATACTCAGAAGAAGTTAAAATATAATTATTAAGAAATAGGTCAGTTAAAATAAAATTAAAATTAAAAAAGTTAAATCTAAGAGAAAAATTATAAAATATAAAAAAAAAATAAAGAGAAATAATAATATAATTAAATAAGAAAGAATTATTAAAAAAAATATTATATAAGTTTCATAATAAAATAAGTTAACAGAAAATGTAATTCTAGATACAGTTTTGTTGATGTTATATTTGTTAATATATTGAATTAAAATTTGAATTATTTGATCATAAAGAAAAAGTAATAGATTATAATTAAGAAAAAATTTAGTAAAACATACATAAAAATTATAAAGAATTAAAAATATTAAAGATAATCTTATAAGATTGTCTTTTATAGAGTTAATTACTATATGCTTGGTTTCACAGCTATTTAAAGTACTATAGTCTTTCTGTATATTGGGTTTGATTGTTATTATCCTAATTTTTTTACATAAATAGACTTGTTTATCTGTCTACTTATTTTATTTTCTTTATTAATTATAGAAGTTATATTTTTTAATAAGATAATAACTGCTTTAATATAGGTTATAGAAGACAAAAAACTTAAAAAGAAGATTGTATAAAGTATAAGTTCAGAATAAAAACTAGTTGCAAGTCAAAATTAAATTTTTTTGCTAAGAATTTCTTAGTTACTAGATAGGCAATATTATTGAAATATTTAACAATTTATAGATAAGTAGACTTTTAATTTTTAATAACATCAAAATAGATAATAATTTGGTCAAGAAATTTAGTAATAATAATAATTTTTTTAATAAATTAGTTGCTTTTTCTTAAAAAAAGACTGTATATTGTAGTTTTTTTGTAGAAGTTTAATAGTAGAGAAAGAGATAGTAGCAAAAATAGTAATTATAATTTTTAAAATTAGTTTTGATTTTGTTATATTTACAAACAAAGTTTTTAACTTAGTTAGTAAGCTTGTCCAAAATTTTAATAGAAATTAGTTGTTTAAATAAGGTGATATATTTTTTGTTTTTGTAAAATAATGTGATATTAAGAGTTGGATAAATCTATATTTTACCATTTTAAGAAAAAAATATTAAGTGTGATTTGTTTAAAATATTATTGAAGAGTTTAGTACTATTATAAAATTTTTTATCTTTTTTTTTTTTATAACTTAGGCAGCTTTGCTAATCATCTTTATTAAGATTCTTATATATATATTGTACAAAGTTAGCTTAAATTTTGGTTCGACATCTTCTGGCTACTTTTATAAGTGCTTAGAAGCAGTCTGCCATACAGGCCAGAAAGTTATTCCTGGTCTGAGGCTATACCAAGCTAGCCAGTAAAACTTTGAAAAAAGGGTCTTACATTTCTATTTACAAAACTAAAAATTGAATTAAGCCATGTTTTCTGAATTTGAACCTTGTTTCTCTCTTTTTTCTCTCTCATGACTTAGTTTTGTTTATCTATATTTATAGTCTTTCTTTCTTTTTGTGTTTTTTTGCTTAAGAGGTTTTGTTTATTATTTCCCTTTTTTTTAATTGTAGTGTTAATTTCTACTAATTTTTTCTAATTAGCAACAATATTACAATATTTTTTCTATATATTTTTAAAAAAACTATTCTATACTGCATTTGTGAATACTGTTATAAAATTCTTGGTTTCTTTTAGAGATTGTGTAATATCTTGTAATGACTTTTTGACTTTTTCTTGTATTAGACTTTTGATGATTTTAAATCTGCTTGCTGATCTTTTTTCTTTTGAAGTTCATTATAAAAGCTTTTTAAGTTCTTCTTTACTTGTTTTTTCCTGAGTTTTTTTTGCCAATACTGTTCATACCAAATCAATTAACATATTTTCTATACCATTTTATTCTTTTTTATACTCACTATATATTACTAGATAGTCTTGATCCTTTTCATGATCTTTATTACATAGTATACAAATTGTATTTTTGTATAGATCTGGTCATCTTTGTGTCAAGGTCTTGAGTACTTTATTTATATATTTAATTAATGTTGCTAATTTTCTATTTCTCTTCATACTTGTACATTTTATTTTACTTTGATCTTTAATGCTTTGTCATAATGTTGATCAGTCATGTTCTTTTTTTTTTAAGGTTGGTTCTGTTTTTTAAATTGATGATATGAATTTCCATTCTGCTCTGACTTTAAGTTCTAGTATATTTTTAATAAACTTTCTTGTTGGGCTTTTGATTACTAAATTCTCTTAGCAGAATAAAACATTTGAATTTGAAGATGGTGTCTCTATTATTCTATCAGAATTATCTATTTTGCTTCTCTTTTTTACTAATTTATCTGCTCTATCATTCTATTTATTACAATTATGTTCTTTTACTTTAACTAAATCTAAATCTAATTCTTTTAAACCAAGTAACTTTAGAATACTTCTCTTAAGGTTATAATTTTTTTCTTTAATTCAATATCTGCTTGACTTTAACTTTTTATCTTTGTTGAGACCTGCTATTGCTACTGCACTGTTAGTATAAATTTTGACTTTTTTTCTTTTTAGTATTATTAGCAGCATATATCAGATCATAAACAACTCTGATTTTGTTGTGAAGGCCAATTTTATATACCAATTGTACCTTTATCAATTACTTTTTTCTCTTTATTATCTACTTGCACCCATTCTACTTTCATATGATCACTCTCTATTGAGTTTTCTGTTACTAATTTCCTAAGTGATCCATCTGTATAAAAAATTAGCTCCTTATTGTTTTCTAGTTTGTTTTATTGGTTTTTATGAACTAGCTCTTTTTTAAGTATCTAACTAAGTCATTGTTTTTTTATAAGCTCTATGTCTAAGTCTTTACATACTATCTCTTTGATTAAGCTTTTATGTTTGCTTGGTTTGATTGACTTATTGTGTTCCAATCCTCTTATCATTTCTTGCTCTACTTCAAGTTTGGACATTTCTTTCCTACTAATAAGTCTTGACAAAGAGTCTTGAATGTCTTCTTTATTGTTTCACCTTTTACAACTTTTCTGTTCTCTAATTTGATCTAAGTTGCAACCATTATATTTTTTCAAAAACTGGCCTATTTTGTTTTCTTATAGTTTTGTTTTTCAATGTTCTGTAAGCACCTTTTTGGACATATTTGCAACTATTTTTCTAATTACTAGGTTTTTTTCTTTACCTATTTGTGGTACCTTTAGTACAATCCATTCTTTTTTCCTATTATCATTTGAGCATCTGTTTAAGGTTGTCTGTAATAATAATTCTTTATTCTCTTCTAATAATATAAATTCTGATTTAAATTGTCTACTGCTTTTGTCTGCTAGCATAGATTCTTCGATTTTTTTAAACCATCTTGCTGGTCTTTCTTTGCTTAATTTTTTTCTAGTAGTTTTAGCTGCTGTTATAAGATTATTTTATTGCCTTCTTTATTAATAAGTTGATTTACTAAGAATATATTAAGCTTTCTTAATGCTAAAGCTACTTGTAACATAAACTTGTCCTTCAACACATCTGCAATTTTCAGTTTTCTATTTGTTTTTTTTTATATCTATATCATTAAAATCAAATGATATTTGTAATTCCTTAGCTCTAAGCATTAGCTGATATACTATATTGTTTTTCCATAAGCTGCTGCATACTTTTGTTGAGTTTTTCTGCCAGTTTGTTTCTGTTGCACCTAGTAGCAACAGCCTCTGATTAACTCTAATTCTTGTTAGTTTTTCTTCAGAACCTGCTGAATTAATTTGCACATGCAAACTTGTGATTTGTTTAATTAGCAATTGGTCCTATAGTGCATTGCAGTTGCCTAGATTTCTATAAATAATTACACTATTGCTTATTGTTTTTGCAATTTCTAACTTGTGTTTAGCTACTTCTATTATAGACCCTTGTATAGTATCGATTGCTCTTTTCAAAAGCTTTGATACTTGAAGCATATATATCAATTTTAGCACTATACATATATTATTTATATATGATATCTGAGCACCTGTTATCTTTTTGATATTGAGCAGCCTTGCTATAGAACATACCAACTCTTTGGCTCTTGTTTTTATTTGGCCTTTATTAAGTTTATTATTAAGCCAAATTCCTAAAAATTTTGTTATTTTGGTTTTTTCTTCTTCAAAAATCTATTCATTGTTTAGTCTAACCTTTCTATTTTCTTTCAGTTTACTTGAATTCATTATAATGAGTTTTAATTTCTTTTGATTTATCTAAATGTTATTGAATTTAAAGAAATCTTCAGCAATTTGTAATATATGCTTCATTTGCTCTTTATTATTTGCTATTCATGTTGTATCATTTGTGAATGTCACTACTGCTTGATGTGATTTCATTTCTGTTGTGTAGTTTAGCTTATTGTCATTTGGAATTGATACTACTGTTGTATAACCTAGATTTACATCATTCTGTATTCTTTCTAGAAATAGATCATAGAATACTCTCCATATTAATGGTAAGAGTACTTTTTTTTGTTCAATTCTATCATTTATTACAAATGCCTCTATGTCTTCAGTATGTAATTATTTTAGATTGTTTGACTTGGAATAAATTTAATATCATTGAGATTGTTTTTTCTGGCAACTTAATTTTTTTTATTGCTTTTTTTAAAAAATTAGCAATACTGAATCAAAAGTCTTTTTTATATCTTGCAGAACTAACTATAGCTCATTGTTGTTCTCTTTGGCATCTTCTATTATTGTATTTATAATATGCACTGGCTTCTCAGTTAAGTTTACTAACAGTTCTGCAAAGTTTGGCCCTTTAAGTATATTCTTTTTGCAAAAAACCTTTGTTAGTCTTTTAGTCAGAATTTTTGTTATACAGTTCTGAAAGGTTTTTAAAAGTGCTATTGATCTAATATTATCTAAATTGTAATGCTAGTCTGTTTTTTTAGAGATTGGATATATTTGTGAAATCTTTTATTTGTTTAGGATTTTGTCTGTTTTAATACAAATTTTTGCAAAATTTCTGATAATTTCTTGAAACTTAGGCCTTGCTGCTTGGATTAGAGTATATGTAATGCCTAAAATTCCTGGCACTGTTTTCTTTTTAAGGTCTATTAGCATTTTACTCCATTCTTCTTCTGTAATATTTTGTTCTAGGTCTTAGTACTATTCTTCTTTTATTGTTCTTTTTAGTTTGTATATTTCAGACTATTATTCTTTAAAGATTTTTTGATTAAAATGCCTTGACCTAAACTGGTTTTGGTAGTGTTCTTTTGTCTTTTCTAAAACTTTTGTTGATTCTATAAATAGTTTCCTTTGTCTCTTTATCTCTCCTATTAGTCTGTTAATTTTAATTTTTTTGATAATTTATCTAATAGACTTATTAACATTTTGTCTTGCTTTTCATCAATTATTTAGCATCTTTTTTTTATATTTTCTTTGATTTCTTTCCTTCTTTAATTATCTAGTTCACTGGTCCTTCTTGCATGAAGTATCTTCTATTAACTTTTTAAATCCTCAATGAGTTTACAAGATTATCTCTCCTGTACTAGATCTATGTATGTTCTGTGTTGCTAATTAATAAAGATAATTTCTTTATTTAGGTCTTCTATTTAGTCTTTTAAGTAACCTAATTTGATGTTTTTTCTTTCAATATTTATCCATCTTTCTAACTAGGTGAGTGTTTTCTCTAATTGCACTTCTTTTGTTTTCTTTCTTTTGTTAAATGCTATATTTGCTATTTTCTTTTTTGGAAAATATTTGTATACTATTGTGATAATGTTATTGCTAATTACATTCTACTATTTATTTATGTTTTTTTTTATTTCTGATATCTTTCTTTAATTGAGAAAACTTCTCTAAATCTTGAATAAGAATTTTTTTTTTAGTTGCTTATCGAGATTTTGCTTATAGTTATCCCAATCCTTTTTAATTGCTTTGTTATACATAATTACTGTACTTTTAATGTTTTCTCTTTTAATTTCTATCATACTGTATAACATAATTAGATGATCCAACTCTATTTTTGCTACTACTGCATTATGATCACTATTTGTACATACATCTATTAGCTGAATTTCTGCTTTGTAAAGACCATTTGCTAGTTCTTCTGTAATCTAAATATAATTAATTTTTGAACCTAAATCTTGACTTGACCATGAAACTTTTTTTGATTCTGAAGTAATTAATCTAAATGCATCTCTAAATTCTTGCCTTTTGAGCCAACTTAACAATGGGTTTGGTTTTAGTTGATTTTTCTTTAATATTGTCAGTCTATCTAAGTTAACATCTACTATACTATTAAAATCACCTATAATCACTATTTGTGTTCTTTTAAGTCTCTTAATATACTTGTCTATAATTGTTTTTTGAATTTGTCTTTGTTTTTCTTTGTTATTTGGTAGCAAATAAGTTATTATAACTATAATTTCTAACTGTTTAAACATGAAACTAGCTGAGATTATATATTTATTTACTTTGTCTATCTGCCCTAAATGTTTTTCCTACTGATTGCTAATTAGCAAACCTACACCTAAACCTTTCTTTTTGTCTAAACATGTATTTGTCCAAAAATTTTTATATTCTTCTAGATTTTTTATTAGAAAGAATCTCTCTTTGGCCAAAATATTTGTTTCTGAAAATTCTATAATATTAAGTTCATTATCTATCAACTATTTGTACAGTAATTCTATTTTCTAATTATTTGCTTTAAGGCCATTAATATTATGTGTTGCTAGTTTATGCTTAATTTTTTTATTTTTATATATTCTTTCTGTATGAATTCTATATTGAGTATTTCTAGTTTCTTGCTGAAAATCATCTTTATCTATTTGTTTTTCTTTTTCTTTACTGTTATCTATATTCAGTAGCTCCACTTCATTTTTTTAAAAGTTTTTCTTTAGATATAGAGTGTTTTCTTGTATTATTTCTGTTCTGACTACTTGAACTTGTGAAAAGAAGCACATTTCTATAGCTGTTAACTTTAAATTAACTTCAGTGACTATTAGGATCAGTTTGCTGCTTTTTATCTTATTACCATGCTGTTATTTTCTTTTTGCACTTCTAATTTGTCAAGTTTGCTAAGTATAATTTTTCTGTAAAGGTTTTTATGTCACCTTTTTATACACTTTTGTTTTTCTCCTTTTGCTTTCTTATTTTTTTTCTTCTTTCTTCATATTTGTATTCTTTTTTTAGGTATTGTTTTTTCTTTTTTATTGTTATAATCTTTGTTAGTTATTCTTGTTTTCTTTTTTGTCATTCTTTTTTTCTTATGGTCTTTTCAAAAAACTGTATGATTGTTGTACCTTATCAGTTTGAACTATGCTGCTTCTAATTATTCCTGACTTGCAAATATAATTATTGCAAATCTTCTAAAGTTGTCATTCCTGTTTATAGAAATGTATGCTGATTTTGTGTCTTTACTTTTTAAACTTTGCAAAAGCAACACCTCTGAAGCTTCTTTGAGAAACTCTAGTAGTTTTACTATGTAAAGACTTTGTCTATTTCTTTGTTCATAATTTTCTTTCTCGAGTTACTCAAACTAACTTGTTATTATCTAATAGTAATGACCATGGGGTGTAATTATCATTACTGCTTGTAATTTCGATTACTGCCAGTATCTTGAATTGTGATTTTTTGATTTTTACTATATGTATATTGCCAAGGCTTTTGTATATATATTCTATTTCTTCATACTTGACATTCACTGACAAGTCCCAAATTGTTATATATCTTGTAATTTCTACTTTTTCTTTTTTCTTTTTGCTGAAGCTAGATTTTTCTACTTTTCTATTAAGATGTAAGTTGAATTATTTTTTTTGTGAACTTAAGGCCATTCGATGTTTTTCTTTGTATTCTGGTTTTATTATTTCTTTACTTTCTTTAGAATGTACATTAGATTTTCTTTCTGGAGTTTTAACCTCTTCTGGAATAAGATTACACTAGTCTTCTTCTTTTTCTTTAATGCATTTACTTAATGTTTTTCTGTTGTATTCACAATTGAAATCAACTATCACCTAGCTATTACTATTTTGAAATTCCTCTTCAATTGTCTTAATATGCTCATTTCCTCTAAAAACCCATTTCATATAGTTGATTCAGTATTCTTTAGTTTCTCCTAGAACTTTAAAGAATGAGATTTTCACTTTAAAGGAAAATCTCTTGTCACAGATTCTGTTTTTAGGTAACTAGAGGCTGTCTTCTAACTGAGTTGCTACTGGTTTAATTTCTAATTCTTTTTGCTTAGTTGTTTCTTTAACACTTTGGATTATATTTTTTTGTGAGATTTCATAACTTTTCTTATGCTCTTTTCTATCTAACACTTCAATATAATTATTTTTAATTACTAGTATCTTCTTGTTTTTACTTGTTAGTTCTGTTTGTTGTGCTACTACTTGATACTTTCTTGTATCTGATGTTTCTATTTGTTTTATATCTTTGTTTGCTTTTATATCTGCCATTATTGTATCTTTTGTTTGCCATTTTTTTTTAGATATTACACTAGAATAATTTTTTTTATTTCTATTATTTTCTTTGATCCCCTCTATCTTGTTCTTTTCTTTTTTTATTTCCTCTTTGTTTAAACTTAATATGTAATCAACTGAGTCTAGATTTTGGCTTGCTATCTTAATTTTACTGGCCCAATTCTCAATAGTTTTCTTTGGTACTATTTTAGCTTCTTCTGATGCATATTTTAGAGCTTCAAGTATTTGACTATATAATAGAAGATTTTTAGTTGTAATTTTTTAAGAATTACTAAGAGCTAAGTTTTTTGTTATAGTTTCTAAGTTACTTGGTTCTTTAGTCATAGATGTTTCCAAGATGCAGTTTAATTTACTACAGTTTAAGTATCTATGCAGTTTGTTACCTATTCCTTACACCTGCTGCATTAGGCTTTGTTTGTTAATTATCTTCATTTAATTACTTTATTTGCTTTCTCTATTTGTATTTTTGTTGTTTGACTATCTATTACCTAATTTAGTTTTGTATATAACTTAATGTTTGTTGTTTTCTTTTGCTGATTGTTATAAATTTTTATATCTGGAACATGGCTGCTTGTTTGATTTGATGTTTATTGTTTTGATTGATCACATGTGCTTTACAATTTTTCTGAAGTAGTGTAATGCCCCACTTTTATTAAAAAAATTTTTTTCAAACTGAATCCAAGTTTTTGAATAATTTGGTTCCAATAAGATAAAATTTATATTGAAATAAAAAAAAAACAAACTAACTAGATAAAATCTATAGCCTTCTAGATACTTTAAAAAAAAACAGACCAAATTGATTAGTCTGTATGAAACAGGAATGATAAATAAACAAAAAATTAGTTGCTTTTTACTAGGGTTGTCAACTTTATACTAGCAATCAGACTAAAATTAGCTACTTGTGGTTTTTATATTTCTAGTAATATTAAATCTAACAATATTAAGTCCAATATTGTTAAAGAAGGCTATATTGTTAAAGGGAACTTATAATATTGTTTTTAAAATTTTTGTCAATTTTGTTTGTTTTAATGGTCTATAGGAAAAAGTTTTGTAATTGTATAAATAATACAATATAGATTTAGTTTTTTTATGAAAATATATAAAATTTTTTATCATTAAGGTATTGTCATAATTTGTTGTTACAAATAAGATAATAAAAGTTGCTAACTTAAGATGCTTTATGTTACTTATAAAGTAAATTGGATTTTTGAAATATATAAGTTTTAGGAAAATGTTTAGAGAATTGAAAAATAAAATATTGATAAAATTAGATTTTAAGAAAGATATAAACTTTCTCTTTGTTAATATTAAAAGAAAATTCTTGACTATAAAAAAAGTAGTAGATTTCAAACTAAGTATTAAATGATTAAAAGAATTTTTAAAAAAAGAAATACAGAATCTTTTAAGAAAAAGTGTTTTGAAAATATTAAAAAAAGTTTGATATTAAATTAAGTATTAAATTGGATTGTAAGATATTTTTGTTTGAGATTAGTAGTTTGAATAAAAAATTTAATTTTAAATCTTTTAGGTCTAAGTTTTAAGTTTTTAATAAATTTTTAGTAATTAATAGATTGGTAATTATTAGATAAATAAATATAAAGACATGTAAGATTAAAACAAAGTTGAAGATGATTGTAAACAGAGTTAGAAGAATAGTAACTAGTAAAATAAAAATTTCAAAATAGGTTAGTTTTATAAAAAGAATAGTTGTAAATTTAAAAACCAGGTTTTTGAAACTAGATTCAAGAAGATTAAAAAAATATTAGCATTTTTGTTAATATTAAAGTTATTGTTATAAATAAGGTCAGTTGAAAATTTAGATCTTTGTCTAACTATAATATGAATAATATATATAGTAGAATAAAACCTTAAGTGTAAATTGAAAAGAAGTAACAGGTTCAATTTTTTATCAGAATAGAAATCATAAAAAATTTTTTAAGAAAATAAAAGTTAAAGAAAAAATTGTATTTGTAATTTAGTATTAAGTTGCATTTCTTTAAAATAGAAAAATTTGCAAGTCAGTCATATATAGGATTAGATTTTTTATATTTTTAATTTAATTAGTTATATTTTTTTAAATTTAAAGAGAGATATCTATAACTTATGATCTTTTATTAAGACTTATAACTTATAAATATATAAAAGATATTATATTTTATATATTAATAAAACTATAATTAATTATTTATACAACTTTAATCATTATCTATTTAAAGGTTTTATTTGCAGATTACCTACTAATAGCTATATCTAAAATCTACTTATGGGTTTTTTATTTAAAATTTTTAATTTTTAATATATATTTTTTTTTTTTTTTTAAGATGAAGTCTTGCTCATATCTTTATTAAGTAATTTATAAAATAGTAACATATGTGCAATACATATATTTCTACTATTTGTACTCGTACAAATAAAAGAAAAATTACATGCAAGAATAAAAGCTCAGACAATTAAATAAATCTAATTTATCTGTAACCTAAACCTACTAGAGTGGTTAAAAACTCATCTAGATAATATTATTTATAGTTAAAATAAAATTAAAGATTGTGTGATACTTAATTCACAAAGTGGCCCAAATACTAATTTTTCTAAAGACCTATTCAACAAGTGGACAGGTTCCAGTATGTGAATGAAGTTGGTCAGGTTGACTACAAAAACAAGAATATATAAAATTTTGATGAGTATGTATATTATTTCTACTGTGAAAGGATGATATTTGTTGCTCAGTATGTGTATATATTATTTGTTGTTGTTTTTTTCAATTTGAAAAATTAGTATAGTAGGGTTTCTATAATTGTTTATAAATTTGTTTGTTAATTTTAAGCAAAATATTAATCATGATTGTTGATGCTAGTTTGTATGAGACTTCTAGATCCTGAATAGTTTTAATTAGAGATAGAGGAATAAGACTTTTAAGAGTAATTTCTAGATAGTATAAAAATGGAAAAAGAGATGTTTATTAAAAAGCTGAATGGTCTTTAATTTTTTGAATAAGTTTTTTACTTCTGTTGTTAGAAAGGTCTAAATTAGCTAAATTTACATAGTTAGTTATTGCATTAGAAATAATGCTATTAAGCAAAAAAGCATTGGCACAAGTACACCAATGTAATGGTAACATAATTGAATTGCAATAAAAGCAATTGGCATCATGAAAGGCTAGAAAGTAGATTTTATGATAGTGGTATTGAGTAGGTAGTTTATTAAGAAGTATTTTAATTTTAAATAATTTGGATTAGTTAAGTTTAAAGTTAGTAAGATTGTGAGTAGATTTTTGATTATGATTAAAGTATAGCCAGGTTGAATTCCAGTCAATATAGTAGGCTAATGGAGTCCATTTATTATTTCATTTTTGTAATGACCATAGTGCAAGGTTGTAAGCTTTACAGATACTTTTAACAAAGTATCTGGTAGAAAATTCAACAGAAATTTTTCTGTTTCAAAGAATAATAAATGATATGGATTGTGAATATTTATGTAGTTAAAGTGTAATGAAAGTTCATTTGTATGTTGCTTAGCAAGTAAATTTGCTAGGTTGTTAAGAGTATTGTTTAAGTGAACTTGAACTTTATAAAAGATAATATTTAGTTTATATAATTTAATAATATTTAGTAAGATATGCCATAATGGCCAAGAGTTAAATTTAAAGAGTTTATTAGGATTTAAAGATAATTGATTAAGTTGAATAAATTTTGATATTATGAATTAGGAATCTGTATAGATGTTAATTGTAAAATTTCGAGAGGTAGTTGAAATAGCAGACAGAATAAAGAAAAGTTCAGCCTTGTAAGATGATAGCCAAAAGTGAACTTTGGCAGTGAATTTGTGAATAACTTGGTTATTAGAATCTACTTGGACTTAGCCAATACCCATAATACAGTTATTTGTACTTATACCAATTACTGAACCATCAGTATAAAAGTTAAATGAGTTGTATAGTAGGTTATTAGAAGATATTTAGTTAAGTTTGTTGGTTGCTTTGCTTGCTTCAAAAATTGTAGATGAGATGGAGTTAGAGATAGGAATAGAAAACAATGATAGTGATAAAGAAGTTGGCAAAGGCTATTTAATTGCAACAAAGCTGAGAAGGTCTAAATAGTTTGCATTTATTTTAACTAAGTTTGAAATAATTCAACTAAAAAATTGAGCAAATGTAATAGATAAAGTATTAATAGTGCATGATGTAGTTATTCATTGTGAGTTAAGTTGACAGCCTGGACAAGAAACAAGATTAATTTGTTGAAGTGGATAGTAATCAGTATTATTTTATTAATATTTAATAGCTAGGATTAGATAGGTTGGTTTAGATTCAGTTTTGGTTCCAGAACCTTTAGGTTCCATTTTGTGAACCTAAGAACTTGGTTTCTAACAACTAGGTTCCAAATCTAGATTGGTTCGAACTAAGTTCTAGAACCTGGTTCAAATATAAAATTTATAGTATTTTATTTTTATTCAGTCTTTAAACAATCTTAGCATAATTACAGTACAAATAGAGCTTCGACCCTTAATTTAACAATTCAAATTGATTTTTAAATCCAGACAGATTCAAATAATCAGATCAGAGATTTTACTCAAATTGGTCAAAAAACTTAAATAATAGATCTAAGGATAAAAAGCTAGCTTTATATATAAACTAATAGGGATTTAATTCAGATTTAATATAATCCTAATTGCCTGTCAAAAATAGGATTGAAGCTTTATTTACAAATACCCATAGACTTTCATATTTCCCATGCAATAATTTAAATATAGTTAGACCTTTTAAATACATGCCATAAAGTCTTTTCTAAATGCATACCATAACTAAATTTTCTTAAACATATGCATTTAGAGAATAATAAGAATGCATTTATCAAGTATAAGGATGTTATCTCATTTATTTGAACTCAGTTTGACTCTGTTTGAAGACTGTATCTAAGTTTTTGCAGTCCTTTCATTATATATCATAATTAAACTCCTCTGAAATCAATTAGATGAGCAAAATGCTCTATATTTAATTAGCTTTAGAATTTTAATTACAGTTATATCTAAGTTATATCCCCATTAGGTTATATCTCTTCTGATGTTTTATCTTAGTTATATCTCCAAAAAATTTAAAAAATATATGAAATAAAAAGGGGATATAATCCAGGTACAACTGTACTATCACTAGAAAAACAGCAGTGATTTGTGAGCTGAAGCCTTACTTCTTAGGTCTTAATTACAATTTATAAATTAATTATATATTAAAATTTTAAATATTATAATTGCCTTAGAATTTAAATTACATTTTACAATAAATTTATAGCGAAGAAGTCTTTGTTTTTCCTTTAATCTTTGTTGCAACTGTGAATTTTGCTCTAATGTTTATAATCTGTAGAAAAGCACTATTGAAAAGAAGATCAACAAGAATACGACCTATTAATATGCCTACAAATGTAAGACCTGCCACATATTTCTTATCTCCAAGATTTATTATTGCTTGTGGCAATGTTAAGCCTTGTGACTTATGAATTGTAATTGTTCAAGCAAGGCACAGAAAAAACTGAATATAAGAACAAATTCCTGATTTCTCTTCTCAGATTTATACAGGCCAAATCAGTATCACTTGATTATCATTCAATATAGAGAGTATTGGGCCTGTATAGTTGTCTATTCGAAATATAATTCTGTAGGTAATTAAGATAGAGTTATTCTTAGTTCATATAAAATATCAACAACCATACATATTGCTCCATTTATCAATGCTTGGTTTGTTTAAGGTTGAAGATAAGCATTATGTGAAACCCAATTGATAGAAATATAACAGGTTCAAAACCGTTGTCATTTAAGTAAGATGAAATTTTGGCACTGATGCTACTATGTCAGCTTTTATTTTAGTGACGAATAGGGTAAATTGTAAATAGCCAAATTGTATTTTTAAATGTTTTAATTCATTTTTTTCTGTAAGATAATTGCAGTTCTGAATTTATCAAACTTTTTAGTTTCTTCAGCATCATCTTTATTACTATTTACCTAGATATGTAAGTCCTCTTGCATTTTTGCATTTTAAAAATTATCAAATTAAAAAAATTTTTAATATGATTAATCACAATAGAACATTTCAACTCAAGATGTAATATTTGTTTACAATATAAATAAATATTTTATGATAAATTTTATAATATGTTTTATGATGATATTTTGGTCTGCATAAATAAGCTTTATATAACTATTGTAATAAAATTTATACATAAAAAGGTAACAATCGTAATTATCATTTTTATATAACTTTTTTAATGAATAAAAATGTTAGATCTTTAAAAGCCTGTTACTATATTTAGACTAAAATTTTTATTATTATTAATAGTCAGTTAATAAAATTTTAATATCCAGACATGAACCTGATTTAGGTTCAATTTCTGGATATGCAACCTAAAATTTGGATCAATCAAACTGGGAGCTAGGCATTTCTGAAAATTTCATAATGAGTTGAAAGGCTTTCTTCTCAGTTCTCTTAACTCTAGCCAATTATAAAGAAAATCTCTGAGATCTGAATAAGATTTATTGCAAAGTTGTAATGTCATTTTATCACTAATTTGTCTTTACTATTAAATCTCATTTTAAGTGTAACTGTGTAAAGAAGTGAAATATAAGCAAATTTCATGTTTTTTCTTTAATAAAAAGTAATAGTTATAGCAGGTTTTACTAGCTCATGCAAGCATAATTATTTGTATATTGTATGAACTAAGTTCAAGAGTCAGTTTTGTGTAAATGCTCTGAAGCAGTGTTTCAATAGGTTTTAAAGCACAAACTAATTGGTTGGAACAGGATAACATCTCTAATTATACACTTAAAAATTGAGAATTCAATAATCTCGCTTACTTAATTATTTTTCGAATAAAATCTAATGAATAAAATTTATTCATTAATTCTAATTTAATTGTACTTCTACTTAGTTTTTATATTGTTCTTCATAAATCAATGTTGAATAAAATATTTCAAAATAAAAAAAATTGTATTGTGAACAGACCACACTTAATTGTTCATATGATCTGCAATATTTAAAAAGTTAGATAATATACAGAAATTAAAAAAAAGGGTAAATGAAACTTTAGATTACACTATTTTATAATGAAAAAATAAAAGATTCATTTCTATGATTTTATCCTTATTCTGGTTTAATTCAAACAAATTCAGCCTAATAAAAAAAACATTATATTAATTAAATTTTTTTTTTTTGTCTATATTAAATTTTAAATTTAAATGCTAACCATTTTTTCTACAACCACCTTATTTTCAATCCAACTTTTAGCACACAATGATGCCCTTGAGGTTTCTGAATTGAGCCTGTTTCAAGATCGTAATATAGTATTAGCAGCTATCAAGAAAGCTTGTTCACAAGCTATACTGATCGATTAAATTGACAAGTAATCTCTAGCTATGCAAGCTAGTATAGAAAACTTTTTTACATGCACCTGCCACCACAACAAAGAAGTAACATTCTCATCACAAAGCAAGGCTAAGTATCACTCTAATTCATCTGTAGTATTCTGATTTGTTTCAGAAATTGATTCATGATGACATCATTTAAGTTCACAAAAGTAATCACATGTTGTGAGAATAACATCCTTTATACTGTTAGATAAAACATTTGTTAGTTTATTAGATGTAGTGATATATTGATCAAATACTTCTCTGGTTCTATTAATCGCATTAGTAGTTCGGGCTTCTATCTCAAACAGTGAAAGTTTAGTCTGTGGGTCAAGAATTATTGCAATAGTTGTCACATTATCAATTATAGTTTCATATTCACTAATTTTTTCATTAATTGATAAGGCCAAAAGATAATGACTAAAGATATCATTATCTATATAATCTTGAAGATATTCTTGGATGCTACTAAACACAAATCGAACATCTGCGATAGTCAGATAAGAAGTTGCAGATAATAATTTTGTGGCTTTTTCAAGTGGCTCTATTAAGATAATTATTTTCTAAGTTTAAAATATTTGAATTATGTTAGTTCTCTAATATATTGTTGCAGCAATATACAGAATATATATTATGGCTATAGAGAACTGTATGATGAGAATTATAAGGAATAAAGATACAAGACAAATGCACTAGTAAAATTTAAAAATTCACACACCATTCAACACTATCACATGACTTTACAGACATGAATGTCTGTGAAATTATGTGAACTGCATAAACTAAAATTTTTTAGAGTGGTGACTTTACTTCAGTTGTTCAAATACTTCCAATAATTGAGGATGTATTCATATAGTTTGTATATTATCTCAATTATTGATAACTTGAGAACTTTTAAATATTAATAAATTATACCTTAATTTTGTTTCATATTTCTGTTGTAGGCATTAAATCTTGAATGTCATTATGATTAACAGCTAATATTCATAAAGCTGCTTGCATTCTAACTACCTTTTTTAGCATATAATAAGTGCTGTTTCATCTTGTTGCAATATCTAGTTCTGGCCTTAAATAATCTAGCTTTTGCATGCTACACAAATCTCTTAATTCATCACTTAAATTTATTGATGACTTAATTTTTGACATTAATGATCAAATACCAGTAATTTCTTGCTCAATAATCTCTAATCCATGATGTGCAGCTAAATTTAGAATATGCATAGTACATCTATAATGGTGAAAAACCTGATTATTTAATTCTCTATATAGACTATCTGCTAAGGTCTTTCCACAAACTAACATTGCTGATACATTATTAATAGTAAGAGCTAATACCTTATTTATAAGATTAAATTCTATGAGAATATTATTAATTGCAGTTGCTATATTCACTTCTGTATAACATACAGTAAAAGGAATAATATCTAACAGGAATCGATGAAATTTCCAATCTTGATCGATATAGTGAATGGTAATTCCAAGAAATGTTTGATTATTTATAATTGATGACTACATGTCTGCTGTTAAAGAAACTTTTCCTGAAATTTTAGATAAAGTATTGGTTATTTTAGTTCTTTGCTTATTGAAATAGTTTATAATCATATTTTTGATTTGATGATGGTCAGGAATTTTATAGCATGGATCTAAGATATTTATCAATTTAATAATTTTTTATTTTCAATGATACAAAATAACTGCTGGTCTACAATTATCCAACTAATTAAAGCTATGTCATGTACTTTTTTTTGCTTTTTAGGCTATGGACTTTATGGGCAAATGTTAGTTTTGATTGAGTTTTAATTCATGAAACTATAATATTATTTTGCTATTTAAATGATTTTTCAAAGTTGAATTTCTAGTTTTGTCTGAAAATTCAAGTTTACATTTAAAGCAAATTGGGCTATTTGGTTTTTTATGATTAAAAAAAAATGCTTCCATAAAGATGATGGCTTTGTTGATAAAATTATATCTGTCTCTAATATTGAGGATGATGTGGTATTGGTTTCTAATGTAGAAGCATTTGGTTTTAACACTGATATTGGTGAACTGGTATTTATTTCAATTGTTAAAGATAGTGAACTAGTATTTGTTTCTAACGTTGGAGTTAGTGGTTCATTATATAGGGTATAATTATCATAACCATAATTTTCATTCTTGTAATCTTTGTAACTTTCGTAACCTTCATAACCTTCGTAATCTTTATAACCTTTATAACTAAAATCAGAATCTTGTTCAGAATATATACTTAATAATATGATATTGAGTAGTTTCACAATTCATCTTTATAATGTACATATATATAAAATCTTTTTTTCTTTAAATGCACTTTCAAATTCTAGACTAAACATATTCTTGACCTCTATAAATGCACACCTTATTGTTCTTTAAATGCATGTATTAAAAATTTGATTTGCATTTAAAGAAGTCTAGCTGTATATACTAATATAAAATTAGAGTTAAAAAAGTATCATATGTCATGAGAATTGTTTATTGTAATAACACCTTTTTCATAGCCAATATTTCTGCTTTCTTTTAAAAATTTATTTACATTATCATTATAAAATTGTCTATGATATTAATTTATACACAAAACTGGTTTTAATAATAATGCTAATTAGATACTTACTAAAAGTTCAAAAAAAAAAAAAATTTAGCGAGCAAGATAATTAAAATTGGTAAGATAATATGATTGACAAAAGAATAGAATATAGGTATTATGAAGTTTGCATATTTCATAGTCTGTAAATTTTTGTAGAAGTTAAAAAGGTAGAGTATTTTATCAGATATTGCTTATATGACTTTGAGGATTTCTCTTTATAGCAAAACCTGATCATGGATATATTATAGAACAATTATGTTTATGACCAGCTTTTATCATAATAAGAGACTCCTCAAAGTTGTATAAGCAATATTAATCTTTTCGGCATCACTCATCTTATAGAAATAAGCTTAACCTTATTCTATATTTTCTATTGCATGAACACATGTATCGAACAATAATGTAAAACCCAAATAACAGTATGTTTGTACATACTGTACATATAAATCATACTCAATTCTTTGTATTTAGCTATTGTTATTTTAACTAAATAAAGATATCTGATATCATATATAAAAATAAAAAAGCGATATGAAAGCAGAAATGATCACTATTTTATACTAAATAAAGATATCTGATATATCATATATAAAATAAAAGAGCAATGCAAAAAAAAAAATTTAAGTAATATATAAGGATGTTAAATGTTCAGTCCGAACTTAATCATGTAAGGTTGTTTAATGCAATATGATGTGTAGCATATATGTATAACTTCACGTTTAGTATCTATTTAAATTTTCACAAGATATTAGTAAAGTCGAATTGGAGTTAACTTTAAACAACTTGACTCTAACTGACTTGAAAACCAACTAAACTGAACTGTTTAATATTCTTATATATAATATGTATAAATATTATATATATATATGCTATATATAAAACCTATTATGAACCTAAAAACCTAAGTTCCAAAATTGGAATCTGGTTTTTAAAAACTAGGTTCCAAAACTAGGTTTCTAGGTTCTGAACCTAAGAACTTTACTAACCCTACTGATAGCTAATATGTAATTGATATTTCATTAGAATTTGTAAGATGTTTATGGATTTTGCTTATGATAATTTTCTCATTATTAAAAGTAATTAGTCAAGGTTTATGTTTTTTAGAAATATTGTATGTATTATATGCAA